>JBBCBC010000002.1:38041692-38289156 GCA_037126765.1 Stenogyne calaminthoides
TTCAATTAATTATATGGTTCAATGACCGGGCGGGTTTAAAAATATTGATTATAAGGGATAAAATTATTTTTTTATGGGGGATAAAGGGTAAAGTAACTATATTTGTGTAAATTAAAGGAGATAAAATTGATTTTAATGTGGGGAAAATAATAACATAAAATATAATATTGAGATGTTTGATGAGTATAAATAAAAAGGAGAAAATTATTTTATAACTATTTATAAAAATGTTCAATTAAGTTAATTTGGAATGTTAAAATAAGAGTGGGAAGGAGTGATTAACAAACAAAACTCAGCAATACAAAACCGGACTTAGTTCACATCGTCAAAAAATAATTGCAATTCCAACTCGGATCCAATAATAGCCTAATAACCAATTAAGAAGCCCATGCAGGCCCAACAAAAGTAATGATTTTTAATTTAAAGCCCAGCCCACAAGAATTGACCAGCATCGGAAAAAAGTCAAAATTCAATCCACAATAATAGTAGTATGTGCTCTGCAAAATTGCAATCCATCAATCTTCGAACGAGAGACACCGGCGGATTACCAATCCTCTCACCGTTCTCAATTGCGCGCAATTTCTGATCCATTAATTTTTCAAAAAGGAATCACGGCTTTACTAAAATCCCTTGATTTCTTCTCTGAACCCCCAACCGTTCAAATTCATCGGAGAGTTTTGTCTCTGAGCCTTGCGGTGGACGACAAGCACCAGATCCCATCCCCGCACGGCGGTCGGGGTGCCTTACCTTCCGAAGGCGGCTGCCCCTCCGATCTCCTCTTCCTCGCCGGCGGCGGCGGCGGCGGTTTCACCGTTTGCCTTCTTTCTGACTTTTTTGCTTTTTGTATATCAATTAACCTTTTCTATTGCTTATTTAATTTTTTGAATTTCGAATATATTTTTTTTAATTATAATATTCTAGAGAGAGGAAGATATTACGTTGTATAGTGTTGGTATGGAGAGGATGACTATTAGGAGGGTGCCCACGGTGGTGTCCAATTACCAGGAGAATGCTTCTTCTGAAGACCTCCAAGCTATTGCTCATGGCTGCGGCCGCAATTGCCTCGGAAAATGCTGCTTGCCTGGTGCATTCTCGCTTTACTATAGTTTGTACATGATACGCTGTTATTCGATCAAATTTCTCAAGTTTGCAATTAGTTAAGATTTTCTATATTTAATTGTTGATGACACGTGTGTTTGGGAATTTAATTATTTATGTTTTGGAATAGCTGCATAATGTCCTTGTTTTTTCTACCTTGTTTAAAGTTTTTTGTTTTGGTGATGAAACATGCTAAGAGGTCTTAAAATTTACTTAACCACAGCATCTTTCAATATAGGGAAGTTTACCTTATAGCTTATGTTATGTACTTTTCTATAAGCAAATGAATGCACATTTTTAATAAGCAATTTTCGAGCAAGCGAATAGCACCAAAAAACACTACTGAAGAGGAACTGTTATGGTTAATGTGTTTAAGTATCCCATCAAATTTGGTTGTTTCCCTAATTATTTCAGGTAATCTAATTTCGTTTTTCAGAGAGATTGTTATGATGATTAATACGTTTAGATAGCCATTCACTGTTTTCTTGTGTTCAGAAGTTATTTAATGTAATGTACCTTTTCAGTTTCCAAGCTACCTCTCTATGCTTTCAAGAATGCTGAGCAACAGAGAGTTGACGAGGACCATCATGGATCTTGTAATGGCAGATGTTCTCAAATGTCTTTTCTGAACAATCTGTTGTTAGGACAATGGGAGGATCGCATGAATAGGGGACTATTTAGGTACGATGTGACCTCTTGTGAGACAAAGGTCATTCCTGGGACGTACGGGTTTATTGCACAGCTGAATGAGGGCCGTCACCTTAAGAAACGGCCAACTGAGTTTCGTATTGACCAGGTTCTCCAGGCCTTTGATGACAAGAAATTCAACTTCACTAAAGTTGATCAAGAGGAAGTGCTCTTCAGGTTTGAGTCGAGCAGAGATAATTGTACACATTACTTTCCTAGCTCCTCGATTGATTCTGAGGAAGGGTCACCCAGTGTTGTTGCAATCAATGTAAAATGATGTTATTGAATTTTCTGATGCTCGTATGTTCCATTGTGTATATTTCTTCTTAAAGAGCACCTGGCATTGTTTTTCAGGTAAGTCCCATTGAGTATGGACATGTGCTTTTGATACCCCGTGTCCTTGATTGCTTTCCCCAGCAAATTGACCGTGATAGCCTTCTGCTTGCTCTGCACTTGGCTGAAGAGGCATCAGATCCTTGTTTTAGGGTTGGCTATAACAGTTTAGGTGCCTTTGCCACCATCAATCATCTCCACTTTCAGGTGATTTGCCTTACTCATTTTGCTCTTACTTGGAGCCTGCTTGGCTACATTTATTTTGAACATCTTATAAGTTGTTTCCAGAGCTTATAAGATGTATAATTTTTAAGTAACTTATGATTTGTTAAAGTGTTTGGCTAATAAAACTTATAAGTTGTTTTACAATTTGAGAGAAATATTTAAATTTAAAATAATTAATTTGGAGAGTGTGGGGGTGGGTGGGTATGGATAGGATGGTGGCGGTGGTGGAAAAAAATTTTTTGTTAAGTATAGCTTAAAAAATTTTAGGAAAATAAAAGTTAGTGTGTTGGTACCTTTTTTTTTTTTTGAGCTTATATAAAGAGCTTATTTAAGATCTTGTAAGTGTTTAAATATCTTTTTTTGCCAAACACTTTATGAGAGCTTATATGCTCCTAAACATCTTATAAGCTATTTTAAGGAGCTTATAAGATCAACCAAACGCTGCTTCTTAGCTTCTTTTTAAGTTGTAACTAAGTTCTTTTGTTTATTACAGGCATACTACTTGTCTGCACCTTTTCCAATAGAGAAAGCGCCAACATGTAAAATAATGAGCAGAAAGGGGGCCTATGAAACTAGGGTTGTGGTCTCAAAGCTGCTGAATTATCCTGTGCGAGGGCTTGTTTTTGAGGGCGGATATAAATTGCTTGATCTGTGTGATGCTGTTGCAAGTTCTTGCATCTTCCTTCAAAGTAATAACATCCCTTTCAATATACTAATTTCTGATTGTGGCAAGAGAGTCTTTATACTACCTCAGGTGATCTCCGTTTCCATCTCATTTGTCTGTTTATGATTTGCTATAAGAAGTATTGTTAGATAGTATACTCTTTAGTGGTTAGTAGTTTGTTTATTTACAAGTCAAAACATAATTCACCATCTCCCATCAATTCATATAGTCTTGTGCATTATTTAAACCTCTAATGTCAGATATCCAAATTCATGGAAATGATCTTGAGTCCTTTACAATGTTTGGTCGTAAACTTTGTCTCTTATATCTGCACCAAGCTGGTCCTTATTAACAGGTCTTTTATAATTTTTTTTTCCATACATGAAATGCATACTTAGTATCCTACTACTTCAAATAATACGAAAATATTCAAGCTAAAGGTAATTTAGTGTGCAGCACTCACTGGCCCATGCTTATCTTCATACCATGGTAAATTATCATGTTGTACGATCCTGAAACTGGTTCCTACCTTTCAGTTATAATATGGCTGATAAGTTAAAAGGTCAATCTATATCTCAAAAAAAATCATTGAGAAAATGAAAAAGCAGAGGAATGATCCACTGTGTGGACATGCTATTGGCGCTGAGTTCTCTTCTTCTTGCATGTTTTGCTTCTTGTTGCCAAAAATGATATCAGGAGTTGAATTATGTTGTTCTGTGTTCGAAAGATATACTACTCCCTCCGTACATTTCTAGTTTGGTTGCACCAAATTATAGTCTTGTTTGTTTGTTGGAAGTCATCAACTATTTTTCAATTAAGAAAAATGTCCCTGTTTAACACACTCAGTTTTCCTTCAAGCGAAAACATAGTCTTACTCTCACTTATGATGGATTGCAGTGCTATGCGGAAAAGCAAGCACGTGGTGAAGTAAACCAAGAGCTCGTGGACACTCAGGTGAATCCCGCAGTTTGGGAAATCAGTGGACACATGGTGCTTAAACGGAGAAAAGATTATGACGAGGCTTCTGAGCAATACGCGTGGAGGCTCCTCGCTGAGGTTTCTCTATCAGAGGATAGATTAGAAGAGGTGATAAGGCACATAAGTGAGGCAGCTAATTTGCAATCAGAAACGGAGCATACCAGTACAGAGGAGGAGAGCAGGTATGATTCCAATTCACCACGGTTGATGCACATCTCCCTCAGGATTGTCTTGTGCTGCATTGACTGTTTTAAAGATATATACTTAAGTGTGGAAATGCCTTCTGGCTGTTTTGATGCTAGTTGGTGATGCTCTCTTGTCTTTTTTTTTTTTTTTCGTTTTTGAAATGTAGTTGGTTATAAATGAAGTTATCGGAAACTTGTGTAAAACAGGAATAGATTCCACGATCATGCTTAAAGTTTGATATGTAATGTTGCTACTTTGTTGTACAAAGCTTCCTCTGAAGGCAATTCAATTGGATGTCTGGTAGTAGGATGATAATGGGGCGTGGGTGCCGCACGCATTTAAAAAAAAACTAACCTTGTGATTATTGTGACAAAAAATAGAAGACGAAGTCTAGTATCCAAATTTGTATAGATACAAAAACTTTAATTTTCAATCAAATTCTATAATTGATGAATGTAATACAAAATTGAGTGGTTCATGGTCACTTTTACCGACTAGTTCATGGTTCACCCAAATTTCAAATAGGTCATAATTTAGGGTTAATTATTTAGTGTTTAGGGTGTAGTTGGTTGATTTAGGGCAATTTTATAGATTTTTATCTATACAAATTTGCACACTAGACCTACTCAAAATAAAAAAACAATCTTATGTTTAAGTGGAAAAAATAAAACTAACTTTGGAAAGATATTGTGCTAATCATTTTTATCGCTCTTACGTATGTAGTTATATATAAGGGGTGATTGTAAGAAATTATAAGTGATTATAGTCGCTTAGAATTGTGTGCATAAATAATTTAAAGTGTTTAATTTTTTTTTATTAGATTAAATAAGTTCTCAAAAGTTATAAATTAAAAGTTGAAAGGTGAATGTTTTTGGTAGCTTATGAGCATTTTTTAATTATTATTATTATTAACTTTTTTAGCAAACAATATCAAATTTTATTTTTTTTTTTTACAAACAACAACAATTTTTGTATTAATCAATTTTTTTATTATCACTAATTTTACTCACTCCTTCAAAGAGGATAATTTTTTGCAAACATCCTCATAATACTACTAGATTTAATACTGAAGCTCCTCCCTGCAGGTTATTTGCACTATCTATAATCACCAACAAGTTGAGATTTTTGGACACAAGACCTTTGTCTTTCGATCAACAGTCCTTGGCTGTACCTGAAAATTCCAAAGCAATTACTCCAGACAACATTTTTTAGAACTTGAACTTGCGACTTGCATTGATACTGAGCGTGTGTTTGCAAACTCAAAAACAAGGTGTAGAAGAACTTATACTCAAAGTTATTAGACACAACTTTTAAAAAAATAAGTGTTTCTACCTTTTCTCTTGGGTTTGCAAATAGTCCTTAAAGCTGCTACGAGAGACATAGTTTCTTGCCCTTGTGGAAATTGAAGTTAAGTCTTAAGATCAAACAGTGTTTGGTGATGTTTGCAAATTCTACAAAGCGTCTACTTTGGGACAAACTCGTTTTTGTCAATGCCCAAACTTATTTTTGCTAATTTTTGTAAAAATTATTTTTTTACCATTTTATGATATTCTATCCTTATTAAATTAATTTTCATCTCTTGCAAGAGCATCCATTAATGGTCCATCCAACGAAAGATTTAACCATTTGATGAATGAAAGTTGGTGTTTAAAATCATCAGAGGTGTTCATTGGATTGGAGAGAGCCACATTCATCTAAATGGAATGGATGGAGAGAGAAAATACATTTTTTGAGAAAAGTTGGTAGAAATGGAGTGAATGTGGGGCCAACAAAAGGTGTATGGATGGATGAATGATTGATAAACCATTGTGGGAGTATGTTTAAAGAATTGAATTTTTATAAATTAGTGATGTGGAGATGATGTGGAGGAGAGAGGGTGGATGGATGGATGAATTTTCATCCATTCATTGTGGAAGCTCTTAGGTTGCGCATGGTCGCGCTACCCATGTGTCACCCATGCGCGACTCTTTTTTAAGGGTGTATCATAAAAGGACAAAAAATATCTCTTTTTACAAATATGAAATATGGGGCAAAAAAAAAGTTTAATCATTTTATAGTGGACATTTTTATCAATTCTCTTTTTCAATTTCTCTACAAAAGTTGATACAAAATAATTTTCAAATCAAGAAATATAGTTTGTAAGAGCATCTCCAGTGTAAAACTTCAAAATAGAGATCTATATACTTTAAAATGAAGTTTTTTGTTCTCTATTTTCAAAACCTTCTCCAACCATAAACTCAAAATTTTACTCTATTTATTATTTTATTCATTTTCAATATAACACAATCCTTAAACAATATATTAATATTGATATTTAAACTTATTAATCAAATTAAATTGTATAATTAAATACCTGATTAGTTAATTAAATTATTTAATTAATTACAAATATAATTAAATTGTAAATAAAATTAATTATTAAATTTTTTAAATTAAATTATAATTATAAAGTAACTCTAATTAAATATAATTCTAATTAAACAACAAAAGTAATTCTAATTGTAATTGTTGTATCAATTAATTATATAATTATATTTATAAATATTAATAAAATAATAGATATATAGTTTAGAGTTATGAATAGGGAAACTCCAAATATAAAGTTCAATGTTCAAAACTCTATCTCTAAATTCTAAAATAAAGTACGGTTAAAGGAGGAATGGTACTCTATTTTGGAGTTAAACTCCAAAATGGAGTACCACTGGAGATGCTCTAAGCACACCCTTTCTAGGGGTCGATGCACACATGGATTTTGATGCATGCTAATTCTTGGGTTTAAATAACCTTTGTAGTGTGCATCGACCAATTAATAGGATGCTTTCGTGGAAATCAATGCCAATTTCTTAGGATTAAACAATGTTAATAGAAACCTAAGCTTTTGTCTTCATATTTTGATGTCGATACATTTTTGTATCTTGTTGATTTTGATGTCAATTCCTAGGATCTTTTGTGGAGTAGAATGTTTTTACTTTGCATCAATGTTACCATCAATTGTGTTCGGATATATAGCACTAGAGCTTTTATGCTATCATCATTCAATAGAATCAAACGTTACCACTACTTGTTTATTGTTATGATTGAGCATGTCATAAATAATTATCAATAGAAGTACAATTTTATCTTCTAACCATTTTGAACTTTGACTCGTTTGATAATGGACAATTAATTTAGTTACACAAGTTTTGTTATTTGATGAAGATCCTGATTCAAGCAATTGAAGTGTACACGCAAATCTACAATTGTAGATGAGTTCTCCCATATGTAAGAAAACCAAGATATAATTCTTTTTTTCCCTTTTAAACTCTAAAGTTTCCGGAGCCTTCTTGTTACATCGAAATGTCAGTTTGATTTAGGTTTTTAAGTTGCCAATCAGCAATATTATATATAGAGGTGAAAACGGATAGGATACGGATGGAGAGTGTTTATACCTTATCCTAAATCATATTTTTTTCTCGAATTTGGAGTCGGATACGGAAAAGTCGGATTCGGATACGAATTCGGAATATTCGGTATACGGATACGGGACGGATATCGGACGAATCCGGGCCGGATTCGAATAACTATAATCGGATAATTTATTTCAAACGAAAATCATCAAAATGTGATTGAAACACATAAAAAAAACTACCTATGCAATATTTCATAGAAGTTCTAATGCAAATTATAAAAATTATATCTACTGCTAATAATATGAAACTAAAAGTTATATCATTTGTAACCATCACCACTCCAAAGACAACATAACTTATACATAAGTATTAAGTACTAATATTATATATATATATATATATATATATATATATATATATATATATATATATATAAAAAATATAAACCAGGGGCTTAGCCCACCTGACCACTGGACTCCTCATTTGAATGGAAGACCCAAGTTCGATTCCTTTTGGGAACGAATTTGGAGTTATAGGAGTTATAAGGTGGATTGGTGATTTCGTGGAGTTTTTGGGTGCTTGGTGTACTAACTACTAACTACTAACATCTAACTTTGCCCGATCAAAAAAGAAAAATTAATAATTAAAAAAATAATAATAAAAAATAAAAAAATCGGATATCCGGATTTACTATCCGGATAATATCCAATAAAATATGGGAAAACTCGAATATGGTCGGATATTATGTATTCCGAATTCGATTCCGAATCCGAAGTCAACTATCCGTATCTGAATCTGTATCCGTCCGGATACTAGTTTTTTATACCGACCAGATACGGCTCCGGATCGATCGGGAAATATCCGATCCGTTTTCACCCCTAATTATATACCTCAAACGTCATTTATCCACCCCACAAAGACAACTTAAACTGAATTTGTTAAGATAAAATTTTAAAAATTACACGGTCAAAGCTCATGCCCATACCCATCTATTATTAGGGGTGGGAATAGGCCAAGCTACCCGACAGGGGCCTACGACCCGTCCTATTAAAGCTCGACTCAACTCGACTCGTTTAATAATCAAGTCAGACTCAGACATTTTTAAAAGTCTATTTACTTAAATAGGCCAGACTTGAGCTTTTTCGTAGGTCTTTTAAGACCAACAAGCCGGCCTATTTAACTATATATTATTATATAATTGTAAATAATATATTAATAAAATAGATAATATTTAATACTAATAACTAGTAGTAGTATATATCTAGCAAATGCAAGTAACACAACACTGCAATTATTAAATATTATAATGTTTTAAATGTTTTAGCAACTATTCACTTTTACAATAATTTTGTTATTATTTTTGATGATTTAATGAAGCACTTAGTATTGTTATTTGTACACTTAAAATTTTTATAGGTGCGATTTTGAATTTTTTATAATGAATAGTAGCAATAATAAGGTTGTTAAAAAAATATAGGGTGGTGAGATTCATACCCATTTTTCATAAGAAAATAGGATTTCTACCCACTTTATAAAAAAATGAGTTTTCTACCAAATTTTGACATAAAAATACTCAATTACCCTTAAGTTAAATATATTCATCTTTTTCAAAAAATGTTTGTCTCGCTGGATATAATTCTTCCCATCGAGAATATTCGATATTCTAAGATGAATTCTCCCCATCGAGATAAGATATAAAATTTGCCTCGATGGGGAGAATTATACCCAGCGAGACAAATTTTATATCTATCGAGATAGTATTCAAACTTAGAATATTGTCTCGATGGGAAGAATTATTGTCTCGATGGGGAGAATTATACCCATCGAGATAAGTTTTATATCTATCGAGATATTATTCAAACTTTACATATTGTCTCGATGGGAAGAATTATATCCAGCGAGATAAAATTATATCCAGCGAGACAAACATTTTTTTATATCTTCATGCATGAAAATTATTGAAATACATGATTAAGAAATGAAGTTAAGAAGAGAAAATAAATTACTAAAGTTACTTACCATAATTTTGGAAAGAGGTGATGAAGAGAGCGGGATGAAGAGAGTAGATAGAATAAATATGTATCATAAGTGGTGTATGTGACAAATGAATAATAAAAGAGAAAGATTGATATATTTAACTTAAGGGTAATTGAGTCTTTTTATGTCAAAATTGGGTAGAAAACTCATTTTTTTATGAAGTGGATAGAAATCCTCTTTTCTTATGAAATTTGGGTAAAAACACCAATTTCCCAAAAATAGATATCGTTTATATAGGCTTTTAAAGGCTTACAGGCTTGACTTATTTAATAAAAAGGTCAGGTCTAGGCTCTTTAAAAAGTCTATGATAGATAACAATCCAGACTTTGGCCCAAAATTAAATATCAGGCCCAATTTTTTTTATGTGAGACCTAGCTCGTCCCGGCCTATTCCCACCCCTGTCTATTATCCTTTTCTAACTCAAAACAGCTACTAAGTCAAATGGATCTCATATAATTAATATATTAATTTATGTTTGGCCTTATGCTTAGCCCTTTCTTTGGAGTTGGCTTCTCTGGCCCAACTACATCGGCTCATTATTGTGACTTTGTCCCATTCTACAGTATCACCAAAATCCTAAATTGTGCAGTCTCTCCTCATTCTCTCTTTCTTACTGTTGAGCGGCGATTTCTTGCCATCTCTTCTCTACCGGAAATCATGGTTGTCCCTACGAAAATTGCGGCTCTATGGTACTATTTAAAGGGTGCTCGCCCTTGTGACAAAGTGTGGTTTTCATTACAGTCTTCTGAGACTGTAAGAAAGATGATTGAGAGAAAGAGTGCTACCAATATAAGGGTTTAGTGATATGAAGATCTTGAGGTCGTTCTCGTTGAATCGTGTGACTGCTCACTCGAATCTGGAGGCATCTGAACCCTGTTGTATTTATCTCTTTTTTCATTTTATTTTCTCTTTCGTTTTCCATCATAGTTTTATGTACTTTGGTATATCTATAAAACTTACAATTTATATAAAAAATACAATAAATTTAAAAGGCATACCCATGCAACAAACGATCAGATACACCAATAAAAGTTGATGCGTGCTTCTTTCAATTTGCAAAGTTACAAAGGGGAAATTGAAACTAGAGAACAATAACAATATATTGATGTTCAGAAAATACTTTTTTTTCTTTTCTATAGCTAACTAGAAAATTGAATTAAATTTTGAAGTTCTTTTTATTTAATAAAACACATGAATATATATATACTAGTTTAGTGTCAGTTTCTAATTAAAAATTACAACATTTTCAATAAATATTATATTTAATAATAAAAAATATAAATATGTGCATAAATACACTAAATATAAATTAATAATTATTTAAGGTGTATATTAGTAAATTTTCTTAAACCTTGGAATAAGATTATTGTGTCAAATATTATTTATCCATTTTAATATGAAATTGAAACCTACAAATCAAAACAAAATAAATCGACTAAGGAAAGACTAATAAATTAATTAATTAATATGTAATAATGAAAAAAAATTAAAAGTTAATGAATTATAATAAAAAAATACTTTTGCCACATAAAATATGTTAAGATATACATAAGAGCAATTATAAAATAAAATTATTTATTAAGAAATTAATAATTGAATATAATTCACACTAAGATAAAATACATTTAGAATGAATATTTTATTTATATTAAATTAAGTCAAACAAAAATTACCGAAAGAAAGATAAATGAATAATATTATATAGTTAAATAAAACATAAAGTAATAAATATGAATTACACATTTTATAACATTCGCACATATTTTAAATACCTAAATAATTATAAATTAATTATACACAAAAACTTTAATTTTCATGACACATATGATTCTTTTATAAAAAGAACCAAATAGAAAAATGACATGTGTACTCAAATTTCTCATTAAATGGCACATAGGTTAAATTAACATGGAGTTGACACATCATGAAAAAAAACTCCCCATTAGTATATAAAGGGATTAGATTTATTAAATTTTAAATGTTAAGAATTTTTTACTAAAAATGTTAAGAATTTTTTGTTTCCCCATTAGTATATAAAGGGATTAGATTTATTAAATTTTAAATGTTAAGAATTTTTTACTAAAAATGTTAAGAATTTTTTGTTTCCCATAACGCCCCGATCTATTTTAAAGTAAATATTTTATATTTAAACTCATACATAAGTATATAGCTTCACGTTTTATCGACTATTGAGTAACATCTGTTCATATACGTTGAGTGGACAGTAAGCTCTCTTTAATTGATAATATTAATAATTATAATAATAAATACTCCCTCCGTCCCAAAGAAACGCACGCTTCTTTGTTTTCACGTGTTTTTTGTGAGTTTTTTTTTATTATTTGAAATGATAAAATAATTTTTAAAGATGCATTTAATGAGATGGTAGATCTATAATATCCCTCTTTAAAAATCACTTTATCATTTGAAATACTAATAAACAATTCACTCACAAAAACTCGATAATAAAGGTGGTGTGCACGTTTTTTCGGGACGGAGATAGTAGTAAATATACTAATAATAATAATAAATAAATAAAATTTGTACGAGAGATCTCATACATGAGACAAATTATACTCATGCTACATAACTTGCTTCCGGGACTCTAACCCAACTAAATTTTGAAGGGAAGTGTGTCCTAAATACATAAATGGAGCACCGCCTTTACGTGTATGAGATCGCCTCAATGTAAGTGGGTATTTTCATAATAAAATTCTCAAATCAGATAGACATCCAAAATTTAAAGGAAAACATGTTTGATTGATAGAATTAAATGGTTAAAAAGACCGGTTATCCATAATGTTAGAAAATACTAAAAATAGTTGATGGTCCAAGTTTTACTTAATCGTTAGATGCAAATTGAGACTACTAATTGGGTTATACACTTATAACCATGATATCAACAATTGTTCCTCAGATACGTAAAGATGGGAGACATGCTAAATGCGTGTGGGACAGTTCATTCATATGGAGTTCTATCTTTTATGTACTATCAACATATTAAAAAGATTAATGCGTATATATTTAAATTTTTAAGACCATTTTACGGATGTGTTCCATACAATGGTAAAAAAATTTATGAACTTTTTTTATATAAAAAAAAAGTGTTACTATATATTTTTCATAAAAAATGGTGCATATTTTATACCATTGTCTGCCAGACGGTATACACATGCTAACCGTATGGTAAATTTTCGCATGTTAATGCATAATTAGTTTTGTGTTTGTAACCTTTCAAAAAAAAATAAAAAGTTGTGTTTGTAGCTTTGATTAATGTTTTTTTTAATAACTCAGTATTGGGACCACAACCTGATGACCTCACTTTAAGTTCTAGTCTCGCTTGTTTCAAAAGCTTAATTGCTTTGGATAAATTCTCAAGAATATAAGATTGTGCTATTAGTAATTAGTTGCCTCTCCAATTTTTAATTAGTTGTTTCTTCTCACTGGCAGTTCAATGATTGAGACATGTACCTAGCAGTTAAACAGGCTTCACCAGCGCATTGCTCCATGTGATCCCAAATACATGGTGCCTCCTAATATTATTTTCAAACTCAACTCATTACTAGGGACACTTATGTGAGATTATTTTATAGTGAGATGGGAAATAACTTGGACATTGACTTTTTAACACTTTAGGAGAGATATGTGTGATTTGTAATAAATTGTACTTCGTCTCATGTATGAGACCGTCTAATATGAGTTTTTATCGTTCTTTATTACTTTGGTGTTTCTTTATACTTCCTATCTCGGAATAGTTGTCACATTTACCAAAAAAATTCGTTCTGAATTTATTTGCATATTTTTTAAAAAAAGAACAAATCAATTGAATCACTTTAAATTCTACCATTAAAATATCTAAAATATTACACATAATGCAATTATTTTTTCCACACTAAAGTTAATTTTTTTTTATTTACACAACATGTCGTTATTTTATCATTTAACTCATAAAAAATCAACTTATACTAATAAATAATTTTTACATTGAATTACGCGTAAACTGTAAATGTGCCAACAATTTCGGGACGAAGTATTTTATAAAGTTACATATTATTAATATCAATTTATATAATATTTCCCGTGATATATATTAACAGAGCAGGTCTTTTAGGGTATGTTCCTTTCGCGACTTTTCGACGGACTTTGAACTTTACAATCTCAAATTCTCATTTGTTTTGAGACGTAAAGTAAGGATTTTGAAATCCTATTAATCATATTCTACCTTATAACCTACTACCATTTTACCTTTTATTCTTTTAATACGTTCACATTATTTATTTTTTTATTCTCCCAATACACCCATGATAATATAATAATTATTATATCAATAATATTTTTCATCATCGTACCCTATAAAATCACATAACAAACATACATTTTAACTATTCATCAAAATTTTAAAATCCTAAAATTTCAAAGTTCGAATTTTTAACGTCCACTATAAACCTGAAACTAACATACCCTTATGCACTATGATGTAATTATATATAATAAAGAAAACAATTAATCTTATTTAAGATTATATGCATAAAATTTAGAAAAATAAAATATCATATAAAAATGCAATATAAACTGCACAATGACTTAGTGCATATTAGACTTTATTATGTTAACAAAATAAAAAGTAAATATTTTCTAACATCACAAGACCAAATCGTAATAGAGTAACACGCTTGGATGCATTAGTTATTTAGTTACCCAGTCAATTAATGCAGAACTAAGTTCAGTAAAAATAATTATATTGATTATTAATATATTTTAATGAATATCTAAAATCATATAAAAATTAACGTGAATTGCAAGAGTATAATGGATGGGTATGAATATATTTCATTAAAAAAAGCTTCACTCAGATTTAAACCGCCTCTTATAACGGCATTTTAGAAATGGAAAGATTGTTGTTTTTAATATTTTGGGAGGATGAATGTAATTTATGTTAAGTTTATAATTTTTCTCTTCATTAAAATATTATCCCACTTTAAACGTGAAAAATAAAAATCGTCAAATTATTTCTGAAAATATAAAATTTCCGTCCAAACTCCTCAGACCACACGTCAGTGTGATATTTCATTTGGAGAGAAGCTTCTAGAAAAAAATAGAGAGGGCAATAGGTCTAGTCCGTGTCAAAATTAGTGTTTTCATAATTACACTGCCAATCAAATTGGATTGAGGACTACTTATTTTTTTAAGTATAACTTATATTATATTAAAAATAAATAAATATGTATTTAAAAAAATTAAATTATAATTTATAAGTGTCATATTAAAATAAACACGATAGAGTCATATACACCCCACCACAACACAATTTATAATACTCTTAAATTTTTAAAATATGAACAATTGAAACTAGGATTAAATTTTAAATTAATATATAAATAAAATAACATAAGATTGGTTCAACTATCGATTCTTTTTAGTTCAAATTGTAAAAATAATTTTTTTGAGAATAATCAAACCGATTTCATAGTCGACTCCGATTCAATTCAGGCCTTGGCTGATTTGATATAATCTTATTCTTTTAGTTATTTATTTTGAGTCAATTTTAGTTTCTTATTTCATCTCATTATATTTGAGTTGTTAATATTCTCATTTTGGAATTTTTTTTTTTTTTTTTTTTAATATGGTCATTATTGTGTATTAAAAAAATTCACAAAGATTTATATAAAATAATTTACTGATTAAAGATTCATAAAATGTGGCTTAGTCGGAGAGAAAAGCGAATAAAAATAAAGGGGAAGCGGATGAAAAATATAGAATGACGTTTTATTCTTATAGCAACACACATCTCTCCTTACAATAACACCTTTGTGTTAATATAATAACACAATTTGTAATAACTTACATGTGTTATTACAAAGATAAATATATGTACTGAAAATATTCAGGGCCTTTGACTTTGCAAGTCTTACATCAAGACATGGCCACTCCTTTCCGGGCCCCCAATTTTATTTTTTTTTTTTATATATATATTTTTATATGTATTATACTTCATAAAGTCAATGAATGTAGAATATGTGATGGGTGGCTGAGTTGGTTACAAGCGCGCGTTTAAGTTATGTATCCGCGCGAGGTCGAAGGATCGACTCCCTTTATCAACGAGTTTTTTTTAAATTTTCAATAAATCCCCTTATATTTTTAGTTATCCTTTTCAATAATTCCCATTATATTTTTAGTTATCCGCGAGTTTTTTTATGCGATTTTTTTTTTCAATAAATTTTTCCCTTTATATTTTTATTCCAAATCTTTATAAAATCTTACTCATATATTTTTTGCATACACGGTTCATATCTTTTTTTCAATCTTTTCTATTTTTAAATATTTTTCTTTCTTATTTTTTTCAAATTAAATCTATACCCAATCTTTTTTCTCCCCCTCCTCCTCCTCCTCCTCCTCCTCCTCCTCCTCTTCTTCTTCTTCTTCTTCTTCACTTCTTTTAATTTTTTCACTCTTAAAATTAGTCTTATACATCTCACATAGCGCGTTCATAAGAAAATTGATGAACGACACCCTTGAAATGAATCGTGTCTTTTCTAATAAGGTACTTTTAATTTTATATTTTGTATTCATAAATTTTATTTGGATCACTTCAAATCTTCAATAATATATTATTTATTCGTAATTTTTTTTTCTTGAATTGATTTCTATTTATTATGTTATTGCTAATAGTTAATTGAGAATTTGAGATGCCTCCTCATCGAAAATATTCATCTGGACATGAAAAACGTAAGAAGAAAAAGGATGCAGAAAAATTTATTGAAACTCAGAAAGGAGCACTAGATAGATTTTTTGTTGGGAAAGAAGGAAAAAAAACATCACTTGAAGATTCTGAAAAAGTAGAACAACATGATGGTGATGAATTGCATACAAGTGGTGGTGGTGTACGCTTAAACGATACTGATATGGTCGATAATTCAATTCATGATGATGAATGCAACGTTGATCATAATTTTATTAATTGTGATGGGGATTATAATGTTCAATCTGAAAGTGATGATGATGTTGTTGGTGGTGTAATAAGTGAAGAAATAAGTTTAGCAATTCCGTTTGACATCTTTGATCCAAGGAATTGGGACAATTTAGATGGTAAATGGAGAGATTTATTAGTTGAAAAAGGTCCTATAAGAGATGTATTGATTGGGAAAGGTCCTAAAGATGAATCAAAAAGGCGTTTCACTTTAGAATTCTACACTCGAGTTTTACCGAATAATCAAAAACACCATAGAGATTGATTGGTGTATTCAAAAGCACTTGACATAGCATTTTTGTTTTTGTTGCAAGTAGTTTAAAAATGGGTCTCATCCAAGTCAACTAGTAAATGAAGGGTATTGTGATTGGGGACACTTTTAAAGGTCGACTTAAAGAACATGAGACAAGTATCGAAAGCATGTGACAAACTATGCTAGTTGGTCCGAAAGGCGACGAAATTGAGAAGGGTAAAACAATTCATCATGTTGTCCAAGATCAAATCAAGAAAGAAAAAGAACATTGGAGAATGGTGCTACATCGACTAATTTCACTTGTGAAATTTTTGGCTAAACAATCTTTAGCATTTCGTGGTAGCAATGAAAAGCTTTATGAGAATAGCAATGGAAATTTTATGTCTGGAGTTGAAATGATTGTTGAGTGGGACATAGTGATGAAGAAGCATCTTGAAAGAAAGCCACATCACCATTATCTGAGCCACAAAATTCAGAACGAGCTAATAGACTTGCTAGCATCAGAAATCAAGAGTTCTATTCTTAAAAAAATAAAGAATCCAAGTTTTTTTTCTGTGATTCTTGATTGTACTCCTGATGTTAGCAACCAGGAGCAGATGACGTTGGTTATAAGATGTGTTGATGTTTCTACAAGTCCAATAAATGTTGAAGAATACTTTTTGGGATTTTTGAAAGTTGATGATACATCAGGACAAGGGTTGTTTGAGGAGCTAAAAAATAATTTGAGTAATCTTGGACTTGATATTGATAATGTGAGAGGGCATGGATATGATAATGGAGCTAATATGAAAGGGAAACACCAAGGGGTGCAAAAAAAACTTATGGATATAAATCCTAGAGCATTATATACTCCATGCGGTTGTCATTGTTTGAACTTGACACTTTGTGATATTGCTAATTCATGTGGAAAAGCAAAAGACTTTTTTGGAGTGGTACAACGTATTTATACTTTGTTTTCTCATTCAACAAAAAAGTGGAAGATTTTGATAGATCATATTACAGTGAAAGGTTTAACTCTCAAGTCGTTGTCCACCACACGATGGGAAAGTCGTATTGAAAGTGTCAAAGCAATAGTACTTCAAGCTCAACAAGTAAGAGAAGCTTTACTTTATCTTGATGAAGAAACAAATAGTGACCCCAAAATAAGAAGTGAAGCTAAGTCCCTAGAAACATGTGAACTTGAGAATTTGGAATTTTTAGTTGGAATGATTATTTGGTATGACATATTGGGTAGAGTTAATATTGTTAGCAAATGTTTACAATCTGAAGACATGCTTATTGATATTGCTATGACCAAGGTCAAAGGGTTGATGGCCTCTTTTGAAGAATATAGAGAGACTGCTTTTGAACAAGCCATGGATAGTGCAAAAAAGCTTGCTTTAGAAATGGATATTGAACCAATTTTTCATGAAAAGAGAAAAATACGTAGAAAGCGACATTTTGATGAGCTTTCATGTGAACATTCTCAAATGCCTCAAGAGTCTGCCAAGGAAGCTTTTCGAGTTCATTACTTCTTATATATAATTGATCAAACAATTGGATCTTTGAAGAAAAGGTTTGAGCAATATGAGGAATATGAAGATACATTTGGGTTCCTTTTCACAGCTGATAAATTAAAATCGACGGTCGATGAAGATTTAAAGGCTCGTTGTAAAAATCTTGAGAGAAAACTACAAGGAACTGAGGGAATTGGGCAACATGTTTCAGATTTGGATGGAGCTGACTTGTATTTAGAATTGAAGACCATACAAAATATTCTACCGGAAGAAGCAAAAACAGCTGGCATAATACTAAACTATTTGCAGAGAATGAATAATTTTCCCAATTCATTCATTGCATATAGAATACTATTGACTATCCCGGTGACCGTTGCATCTGCGGAAAGAAATTTTTCCAAATTGAAGTTGTTGAAATCTTGTTTGAGATCAACTATGACTCAAACAAGATTGAATTCATTAGCTTTGATTTCAATTGAGAGCGAGTTTTTAGAAACACTTAATTATGAAAAACTGATTGATGACTTTGCAGATAAAACTGCAAGAAGATCAATTTTTCATAGCTAATTATGTAGGTAGTTTATTCATTTTTTTTTCTAAATATTAAGCTACATTTTTATTATTTTGAATCGATAAGTTTGAAAACATTTATACTTTAATATAGAATGTTTCGTTATTATATGTCTTATTTAATTTTTATAATTATGAAATTTTCTTTGTACTAATGATTATATTTTTTTATCATAAAAAAATAAAGGGCCCAATTTTTTTTTTTGCATCGGGCCCTTAAAATTATATGTCCGGCTCTGAAAATATTAGTATGTGGTACTTGCCCTCATACAATAATACATATTTGTCTTTACAGATAATAATTTTAGAAACATGGACATTAGAGAACGTTTTCATATTTTGTTTTTGCACGAATCTTTTGAAAAAACTCGTTTGGTCATTTTCGACCTGCGAATTTCGAACATCTTCCTTAAATATACTAATATTTCATGTGAAGGTATTTTTTTTTTTGACAGGATTTAATGTGAAGGTATTTCACAAGAGTATCCCTCACATATTTTCGTTAATTAATGGTGTGAGAAAATATATCATCTCATTAACATTCTTATATTTCTCACTATTGTTTTAGACTATCAAATTACTCATTCTTATTAAAAAATATATTATTTTGGCTCAGTGCACACATATTAAAAGTTATTGACTTCTTAATATATCCTTAAATATTAATTGCTTTAAAATTATACATGATATTTTATTATCTAAGTTTGTATGAATAATCTTAAAGGGTAAATTAAGGAGATACACAATTAATTAACATTAAAAAGTGTTAAAATATCATTTAAGTTGCAAATAATGTAATGACTCAAAAAAACATTTAATTTAAATAGAAGGAAGTACCAATAGTAACTGGGAATCCCAAAAAGAAAAATAATAACATAAATATTCCAATTTTCTTTTCAATAACACGATATTGGATAAGTTTCGTGTCCATTTTCTCGTTTAGGGAAATTGGGAATTCCTGATGACAGGATGATATGGGGAATTTCATTTTGCCTAAACGGAAAATGGGAAGGATGGTATGAGGTTGTAACTATGAATTATGACACCCATCCCAATATAAGTAAAAATCGAAAGATCCTTATAACTTTTATTTTTCTAAATCATTCTCAATTTTTTTTTTAAAAGCAAAAGACAGTTACACGCACCTCGTGCAAATATCAGGAAGGTCATTCATAAGAACCGGAGGCTCGACCCAACAATACGGGCTCTCATGAAGGCGAGAGGCCCGTGCAAGATTATGTGTGCGCCATCGAATTGACATTCCGATTTTTAATTCATGGAATTTGACCCTAATCGAAGTATTATACGGGCTAAGTTTAGTGATTTAGAAAAATATGTTGAAATTGAATAAAATTAGTCAAATAATTATTTTTATAGCATAGACATGATTAATGGTTGAACAACTCGTCTAATAATTACAGACCTCAATGGCAATAAATTCCTCGGAATTTTGTCAACCCTTCATGCCACTGTAATTTCGTTTAATCTTAATAATAAATCATCTAACTTATTCAAGCAGAATTCAGCACGACAAAACCATGTAATGTATCATTGATCTATAGTCTATATTACGCACCCTTAATATAAATTCTGATTACCTTTTCTTTTCTCTTGTATAGTTAAATTCAAAGGCCAATATAATATACATGATTTTACTTTTTTTATCTTTTATTTTTAAAGTCAAAAGGTCAATATAATATACACCAGCCTAAAATGTCTCTCTCTCGATCCATATTAGTTTTAATAAATTCATTACATTACCATTTACCCAATAAAAGTGTTTCATGGATTTTTCTAATCTTACCGCCAAAATTGGCCTAATAAACAAAACTTATGAACCACCCAAATAATTAGGGTTCTACCAAAACATAAATTTACAATATAATTCAAAATCCTATTAGCAATTAAGTTAGAAAAAAAATTTACAAGCAAAACTAACTACATAATAGAGAGTTATCCAGAGAGAGAGAACAACAGGGAGAGATGGTGCAAATTGTAATGACAAAAACTTTTGGAAATTCGAGTTCGCCATAATTTTTTTTTCTTTCAAATATTATTATTGTGGATATAAAGATAAAATGTTATTATTGTGCATATAATATATTATTGCCGTATATGCTAAGTGTAATCGTTTGAAACTCAAGCATTTAAAAACAGTTTAAATTTGAAGTTATATTTTTTAAAACAGTTGATATGCGTAATGGTAACACGAGAAAAAAAATTTCACAAATTTGCAGTAAATCTACCCTAGAAATATTATTATGACTTCACTTTTTTTTTTTTTTTGATAAAAAAAAATGACTTCACTATTTTGATATTTTTGAGCGCGTGAGAAATGCATTTCACTTTGAAAATGAATAACTAGTCGTGTACCGTACAGGCGTACACTATAAATACTCCATCAATACTGGTATCATATGGTGGGCACACAAAAATAAAAAAATATAGTACTGCGTAGGATTTTAAAGGGTAATTTTATAAAATGTTATGTATAAAATAAATAAATGAGTTGAGTTGTGTGCATTTGTGGTCCCAAAAATAATGACATTTTGTGTAAAATTATAAATATTGTGATGATGAAATTTATGAAAAATTCTCTATTTTTAAGGTATGCAAATTATTATGGAACATCGAATAAAAAAAGTGTGCAAGTTATTATTGGTTCTTCCGCAACAAAGCTATTTTTGAGGGAGTTGCTGCGGACAGCATCTCCATCGTTTCACTTGCAACTCATGCTCTAACGGATTTCAGGAAAGCAAACATGTGGCCTGAACGTGCCCACCCCCATCTCCTCTCGAAGTCGTGGGCCTCCCCGCCGAACCAAGGGTTCCACATTTTCTTTGACGGCTCGATTTCCAGTATTAACCCGGGAGCCGGTTGTGGTGTGTTTGTCGCAAATCATGATGGCTCTTTTGTCCGTGGTATAAGCAAGAGTTTCGCGGGTATCCGAGATCCGCACCTCGCTGAACTGCTAGCGTTGCGCGAAGCCCTCCTTGTTGCTCAACTGCTAGGTATCCACCCGGTCTCTTTCATCGGGGATGCCCAATCAGTCATTTCCCAGGCTCTGGATGAAGAACCGTGTCCGGCCTACTGCACCCCCATTCTTGAGGACATCCTCAACCTGCTCCAATCGAATCCATGCTTGGGTCTGTTCTGGAAGAGAAGATCGTTCAATGTTGTGGCTCATGAGTTAGCTTTCTTGCTAAGATGAATTCCCCTTGTAACACGTCTTGGTCGTCTCCCCCGGACTTCCTTTTATCTCTCAGTGTTGGCTGATTTCAGCTCCTTGTAGTACTTTTCCGTTCGAAAAACAACCTAGAATAATGAATTAAAAATTTCACATAACACATCTGGTAGCATTCATTAGGTTTCATGTTCGACCTCTCAAGTCTCAACAAGTAAAGATTTGAATATTTTTCTACAGCATATTCCTAATTATTACCCCTTTATTCCACAAAAATAATAAGTTTAATTTTTATTTTCATCCTTACCCATAAAAATAAATATATTACTATATTTAAAATATGACTTAAGGTTTTATTTCTATTATTACATCGTGTTATTTTCTAAATCAATATTTAGGTACACATAATCAGTGTTTTTAATTGAACCGGGAAGTTGGGAACCGTCCATAAACTAGTCAGATTACCCTTAAAAAATAGTTTTTACAGTTGAACCGAAAAAACTGACCATAATCGAAAAAATCAATTTTTTGTTTTGTTTTGTTTTATAAAATTAATTTAAAATATAATTTTTATTTTTATCATCCTTATTTTAAATTTTAATATTTTAAATTATGTTGTGTTGTTTTGTTTTGATTATAATGTGTTATAAACTTATAATTTTAAATTTTATAAATGCACAATTTTTAATGTAATATAATTTTTTTTTTAAACGGTTGGGCCGTCGATCCGACTAGTCCAACCGGTTGAACTGCAAAAAAATGTCCAATCCAATTTAATTGTCGATCAGATTATAAAAACACTTCAAATAATCATCATGGGAAACAGGGAAAGGTAAATATGAGTACAAAATAAAAAAAGTACAATAAAATTTTAATATTCTAACTATAATAATTTATATTTTTAATTTGTGCGAAAAAAAGACCTCTATTTTTTAGGGAGGGAGAGAGCAGTTGACTCATCTCGATTACTCCCTTACTCTTTAAGTGGACATAATACTATGAAATGTGTCTTAAATCAAACGGTTTTTTTTTTTTTTAAATAAAGGGCCCAGTACACCTAACTAGGAGTCTTGGATTGGACTAGTGCAAAAATTGGGCCGAGTTTGCCTAAACCTCGTTGAGAGCCCAATTTGAGTTTTAGATCAAGAGAAAGCCCAGTGATGAACTGTGAGAACAAGAAAAAACATAGCATATTTATGATTTCATTTTCAGTTTATCCCAAATTATTATAGGCTCCATTTGGATGGATGGATTTGAAAATTCATGGATTTCACACACAAATTATACTCTCCAATGGATTTACAAATACTTATATTTGAGAGTTTAGGGAAGAGAGGGAAGGGGGAGAGGAGGAAGGGGTAGAGATGAGATGATTTCACAAATTACTAGGTTTTGATGAGGATTTGAAATCCATCCATTTTAAACTAGCTCTCAAATCTAAGTATTTATAAATTTATTGGAAAGTGATAGTTTGTGTGTAAAATCTATGGATTTCAAATCCATCCATCCAAATGGAGTGTTATTTCTATATTTAAGTGCGTAAATTGCTTGTAATGTCATTATTTAATATTCTATTTTATGTTATTATTATCTTTGTATTCAATAAGTAGAGGTATATCAAGAATTTTATAGATAAATTCAAAATTACATGCACAATAAATATTATTTTAATTGTCAATATAAAATTATGAACCTGACCATATTTGTGGACCGATTCAGTATATATTATGAAATTAATTATTTTATAATTTAGGTATAATACAAATTTAATCGTGACCTTCAACATTTTTTAAAAGTCATCACCTCTCTAGTTGTTCCAATTTTGTACACGCTATCAAATTACATTATGATTTTTCCAGCTACGCGTCGCACACTTCTCTTATCTCCTTTGAGACGATTTTATGTAGAGATATATCTGATTAAAACACAAACACATTTTCATACATCAAGAAACTTGTGCTAAAGTGTAAAATGTGTACTAAATTAAAACATTTATACAAAAAAAATATAAGAAGTGATTAAATTGAAATTGAATCTAAAATTCGTGAATTAATATAAATAGGGATACACGTGTTTTAAAATTAGAATAAATAAGAAATGGTTAAATCAGTGTTTTCATAACCGAACCGGTGATCAAACCGGTCTAGGCATCGGTTGCCGGTCCAACCGGTTGGACCGGTTGAACCGACGGTTTAACCGTTAAATTGATTTATGCATATTTCTTTTATATTTTGTATGTTACATTAAAAAATAAATATTTATTCATAAAATATTAAAATTATACTAATTTATAACTTATAAATCTTATATTAAAATAAATACAATAGAGTTTGGAGACCAGAGATGATGGCGTTGTGGATTAATTCCACACAATATGTGACGACGATAAAAAGATTAAATGAAATTAATGACTTGTGAATGAATTTATTTGAGAGAAAATGATATTGAGATAAAAATAATAACATTATATAGAGAGGTTTAGAAAAAAATAATAAAAAAATAAAAAAAAGTGATTTAATAAATAATAAAAATAATAAAATCGAATTAACCCTTTTTAAGGAGTAATTGGACCGGCGACATGAGCGGTTCACGGTTCGACCGATTCAACCGAGCGGTTCAACCGGTTTTTGAAAACATTGGGTTAAATACAAGTTTTTTGAAGTAAAATGGGTAAATAAAGTTTTTTCTGTGTATTACATTAAGTTGAAGAGTGAAGACTAAAATGGTTGGCTATGTGAAGAGATGAAAGGACGTACAGGATAACACTTGGCAGTTTATACATTTACTATTTCAGTTTGCAGTCTCAATCTCACTCAACAAAACAAAACAAAACAATTTCAATCTCTATCTCTCGCCTTCAAATTCATGCTTAACTTTCTCCAATTTTATTTTTTTAAAGGAAAAGGGACAATTATTCAAGTTATTTATGCTTGGAAAAACTTTACTGATTCTTTGTAGCTCGATGTAACCTAGGTTGTTTGGTCGGTTCCCCATTTCAAATCATAAATTGCAACGCCAATAAAGAATTAATTGGGCCCTCGAGTTCATACAATTTCTAGTGTATCAGTGAATTTTCTGGTTTTGCCGTTTTATATCTTTTGAATGGCTCTTTATTGTGCTCCCCTGAGCTTCACCCCTGTTTCCTTGAATCCACATCCATCATATCGCTCTTCTTTTCTCAAGAATTCCAGTGTAAAACCATCAACATATTCTTCATCATCTCCAGTTCGGTTTCCAAGATTCAGATGTCAAGGTGAGAATCTGTTCCTCTTCTCTGTTGTAGTGTTCTGAGTGACTTAATGTTGTAGTGTAACTTGTTATCTGATAAAATGTCAAGAAAATAAAAGGTATTATGTGGTGGTGCGAAGAGTATGTGAATTAATTATGGAACAATAGAATAGGTTTATGGTCAAACTGTCTTCAATGTAAGTTGAAATGTCTTAGAAAGTTAGAATGCATCCTACTTATTTGAATCAAGAAAGGGGTTTACTTCTTTGATGATCTATTAGCTGGAAAAATTGGTGTTCTGATTGTTTAGTTTATAGGACAAGCTGTGGAAAGAGGGAACGGAACATTCGAAACGGAGGAATCCCCCCTTGTGGTTTGCTTTGGGGAAATGCTTATTGATTTTGTGCCCACTACAAGTGGAGTCTCTTTGGCTGAAGCACCGACATTTAAAAAAGCTCCTGGTGGTGCACCTGCTAATGTGGCTGTGGGCATTGCTCGTCTTGGTGGTGCATCCGCATTCATAGGCAAGGTATTTATTCGATAACTACAAGCCTTGTGCTGTAAACTCTTCTTGTTGCTAGATTTTATGGGGCGTTTGGTTCAAATTCTTCAATGGGAATGAGAATGGGAATAATTGAAGAGTGATTTACAATGAGAACGATGATTATGTTGTTATTACTCTAAGTTTGTAATAAGTTGAGATAAAATATTATTGTTGGTCGAAGAATAGTGAAATGATTGAGAAGAAATAATTATAGGAGGGAAAGTAGTTAATCAGAATAGGGGTGAAGATGAAAGGATCATTCTTTATTCTCATCAATCGCCACAATATACCTCATGCTCATTCTTATTACCATTCCGATTGAAGAATCTTGAACCAAACACCCCCTTAATTAGTCATCTGTCATTATGACAATTCACCCTCAAAGTGTTGGTTTCTGCTCAGGTGGGTGAAGATGAATTTGGCTACATGCTAGCTGATATTCTAAAGGAGAACAATGTAAATAGTGAAGGGATGAGATTTGATCCTGGAGCACGAACTGCTTTAGCATTTGTAACTCTCAGAAAAGATGGGGAACGCGAGTTCATGTTCTATCGCAATCCCAGTGCGGATATGTTACTCCAGGAGGACGAACTTGATTTGGAGTTGATTAAGAAGGTAATGATGACAACCCTGCTAATCCAAAGACGAACTTCTTTTAATATGGATGATACTGAAAAAAAAGGGAACTTAATTACTTTTCAGAATGTTGTATAAGCTTATCAATTATCTTACGACGACTATTTGCTCAAGGTTTAGCCATGTCCTAATTTTGTGATCTTAGGGTATTGTTTGATTTGGGATTTAGAGGATTTTGCAATTTCTATTTCGAAATCTAGTGGATTTCAAAATCTTGATAAATAGTAATGGTGTGCAAACGTTTCGAGAATGAAATGGGGGTAAGATTTAACTTTATGACAGATTGGTTGTAAGGGTGTGTTGTATTGTTATATTATTGTTGATTGTGATTGTAATGATTGAATGACTGTGTAATGATTAGTGTATTTTATTGAAAGTTGCAAAAGCGAGAATAAAAGGTGTAAAAAGTGATAAATAAAATAAGAGCGGGAACAACAAAATCATATTTGCATTAAGGGAACAACAAAATCATATTTATTTTCAGTGAAACCGGATTCTAAAATCCCAAAGTAGAACCAAATTTAGATTTTTAAATCCCAAATCAGACATACCCTTAGTTTCCATATTATGGCATATGATTGATATATTTTGAGTTTTTCAGGCGAAAATCTTCCACTATGGTTCTATAAGTTTAATTACCGAGCCTTGCAAATCAGCCCACATTGCTGCTGCAAAAGCGGCAAAGGAAGCTGGTGTAATTTTGTCATATGATCCCAATTTGAGGCTACCGTTGTGGCCATCTGCAGAAAGTGCTAGAGAAGGCATTTTAAGCATATGGGATACTGCTGATATAATTAAGGTATTCTTAAATCTCAAACCTATTTATTATGAATGATGACCATAAATATTGACTTTTATGTTTGGATTATGTGAACATTAGATTAGTGAAGAGGAGATTAGCTTTTTAACACAAGGTGAAGATCCATACGATGACAACGTAGTTCGCAAATTGTACCACGAAAATCTGAAGTTACTGCTTGTCACTGAAGGTCCAGAAGGTTGCAGATATTATACCAAGGTGAGTTGTTTGTGCCAGTTAAAAAATGAATTATGGTAAATGAAGTGATTAGTTTCCTAATCCAAAAGTGGCGTGGGTTTTTAATTTGGATGTATTAGTATTACTACGGGTTCTTGAAGAGAAAAGATTCTCATTTTGAGATTATGCTTGCTTCACTACTTCTGGTAAGGTTTGAACGTTGTAAAAGGGGATAATATCATTTTTGATCCCTAAAGTTTACCTCGTTCACTGTTTTGTTCTCCTACTTTCACTCACTATCAAGTTTGATCCTGAAACTACACTTTGAATCTTACATTTAGGCCCAGTATTAGTTGACCATCCATTGACTGATGGAATCAACTATTTTGGGGTGCTAACAACTTTTAAAAAATACATTTAGCACCCCCAAATAGTTGTTTCAGTCAGTGAACAGAGGTCATCTAAGGTGGGACCAAATGTGAGAGTAAAAGTATACTTCCAGGATCAAATTTGACAGTGAGTGAAAGAGGGGGGACAAAATTAGAACAAAGTAAACTAAATTCTATTGGGTCCAAATACATAGAGCATTGTATCAGAGTGCTTATTTATAAAAAAATATGCTTTATTAAGGCTTTGTGTGAATAGCCGTGTCCTAGCATTTTAAAATCCAATAACTCTTTTAGACAATGGATCACAGAGAACTTAGTGCCTGTTTTAGAACCCAAGTGTAATAGTTAAAAACACTTATTTTTTAAGCTGGTGAGATCCAACTTTTTCAAAAAATAAGTGCTTTTTGGAGGGCAAGTTGGGGTTCAAAACACCACCTTATTCATGGAAAAAGTTTTTATGTTTTTATTTGAAGTCATTGAGCTATACAACAAGTTTATTAAAAAAAAATACTATATATATATATATAGTAACACTCCTGTACACCAGTTGCACGGTGCAACTGTATTTTTCAGTGAAAATAAAATAATACTTTTCACTGAAAATAACTAAATACCTGTAAGTTAAACAACTAATACCTTAAAAAAATACGCATGAATTGCACGGTTCACCTGGTGCATACAAGTTTTTGTCATCTTAATTAGTGATTATTTAGCATGAGTGATGTTGTAAGAGTGTGCATTGGTTTTGATTTGCAGGAGTTTAGTGGAAGAGTGAAAGGTCTGAAGGTAGAACCTGTAGATACTACTGGTGCTGGGGATGCTTTTGTGGCTGGAATCCTATCACAGCTCGCTTCCGATACCTTGTTGCTCCAGGTAATATTAATTCTAGATATTTCAGAATCTGTGCTCTTCTATAGCTAAATGTGCTGGTGTTCATAATCCATACAATATTCATCTTTTATTCCCTTTTAACATTTTGGATTTAGAAGAACTACCCCTGATTGAAAACTTGAGCAATTCTCTTTGGCTACTTTGACCAAATCTGGTTCATGTATGTTTATCTTTCATCATAGTGTACTCATATTCTGAGTTATTAGACTACTCCCCTGCTCCCGGTTAATACCCAAAAGATATTTGCTATTGATTTGATGATGAAAATCTTATTTTTTGAACATGGTTTTTTAAAATACGAATGCTGCTACTGATGGGATTGGAAGAGGAACCAACATGGTACTGAATTCAGTGAAAGCCAGATGAAACTAGGAGAGTGTTTGGTTGAGCTTATAAGCCCCTTAAAACAATTTATATGATGTTTTTAGGAGCTTATAAGCTCTCAAATTTTGTGGTAAAAAAAGATTTTTAACAGCTTATTAGATCTTAAAATAAGCTCTTTACAGCTTATAAGAGAAAAAAAGTTCCTTGATCCCATAACTTTCTTGTAATCCGTTTTTCGTCCCAAAAAATTTAACTATCCAATTTTGGTCCCCTAACTATCTCGAATTTCCAATTTTGGTTCCATTTTTACTAGAAAATATAATTTTTTTTAATTTTCGGTCATGCACATGTCACGTATCGGTTAAAATTGCGAGTTTCCGAGCTCGTAGCTGACATGGACACTGATTGTTAAAAGAAAAAGTTTATTTTTGTAAAAAATTAGAAAGAACAAGAAAATTTCTCCTAAGTGCGAAAAAATGAATTTTTAGTGTCCACGTCAACTACGAGCTCGGGAAACCCCAATTTTAACCGGCACGTGACATGCGCGTGATTAAAAAGACAAAATATTATGTTTTCCGCCAAAAATGGGATTAAAATTGGACAATCGAGAGAGTTATGAGACCAAAATTGGATAGTTAAATTTTTTGTGACGAAAAACGGATTATAGGAAAATTATGAGATCAAAAAACTTTTTTTCTCCCGCATATAAACTCAAAAAAAAAAAAAGTACCGATACCTCAACTTATTTTTTTAAGGAGTTTTATCAATTCAAGGCCTGAAAGATGGTAAATCTATCAATTTAAGGCCTGGAAGATTTTTCCTATCGGTTCAAGGCCTGGAAGATAGAAAACTATCAATCCAGGGCCTGAAAGATAGAAACTATCAATTCGAGGCCTATACATTTTAAGGTCATGTTTGTCACTAAACCCTAAACCCTGAACCGTAAACCCTAAACATTGAACCCTAAATCCTGAACCATGAACCCTAATCCCTGAACCATTTTAAATCTGGTTGATGACTATGTGATTCTTGGGATTGAGTTATGACTATTCTATTGCTGTTATATGTCTAAATTGGAGACAATGAAGACAGGCTTATTCCTTAATGTTCTAAATTTATCCGATATGCTAGAACCTATCCCATTGTTCGACATGTTTATTGTCCAAATGATATCATTTGTACGCACTTGTATCATTTGTTAAGGAGTATTCGCTAGTTTTCTTGTCTTGATTGATACTTTATATTGAAAAGTTTGGTTGGTCACTGTTTCCGTATGCAAACGCAACAGTAACCTCTTGTAATACTACCCCTAACTCTTAAATTGTTTCCAGGACGAGGAGCGGTTGAAAGACGCTCTGAGATTTGCTAACGCTTGTGGTGCCTTGACTGTGACGGAAAGGGGCGCTATTCCAGCTTTACCAACTCGACAAATCGTACTCAATGCTCTGCTCAACACGGTAGCATAGATTCTTTTACCCCATCTGCTATAACCATCCCAGCAACCCCAAATTCCAATTTTTTTCCAAGGTATCGATCATGTTGTGCCTCTTTGCACAGTTTCCTTTCCTTTATTTTTTTCTGTTGTTTTTTGTATAAGAATATGTCAGTTTCGTATACTTATTCCATTTATCACTGTATTTTAGGTTGCTGAATTGCTGTAACCCACTCTTCACCTGAGGTTGACACATCCGAGCAATAAGGATTGTTGTACATTTATTCGATGTAATATTTAAAAAAAAATAATTAAGCTTGAACAAATAATATTTAGCCTCGTTGGAAAACGTTATAATTATTGTTACTGGAGAATAATGGATAGAGAGGGTTGTAGTTTGAAAAATTGGCTTGATTCGAGAATTTTTTATATTTCTTGTATGTTATAATTTCGCATTTCATTTCATGAGGGCATCCAACTTGTTTGGTGATGGTATCACCGTACATGTAATATTGTAACAATCATCAATATAATTGTAGAAATACAAGCATTGAAGAATGAAATCAACATGATTGTATTAGGAATTGAAGAAGAAGATGAGAGTTTCTGTTTACAATCTGTAACTGATTACAAGCTGGGAAAAGTTAAAGAGAAAGAAAGAGGAAAAATGCCTATTTATAAGATACACTCAGACAACAGTATTAGTTGGTGAGTGTAAAGGTATTAGTTGGAATTTAACTATAAAAACCTATTTTATATCTTTAGATCCCCCCTCAAAATGGGAGTGGATGTTCAAGAGTCCCATTTTGGACTTGATTGCGTTGAATGGAGCAGGTGCTAAGGGCTTTGTCAATGCATCTGCCAAATTTTCTGTTGTAGGGATTTTAATTAGTTTAATGACCCCTTCTTTGATCTTGTCCCTTGTGAAATGCATGTCAATCTGGATGTGTTTGGACTTTTCATGAAGAACTGGGTTGTGTGCTATTCCATAAGCTGATTTGCTGTCAGTATAAACAATGGCAGGCTGTGGGTGTGGTATCTTCATGTCATTTAGGATATATAATATCCACTGGATCTCACATGTGGTGGCACATAATGCTCTGTATTCTGCTTCTGCAGAAGACCTACTGACTGTTGTTTGTTTCTTTGATTTCCAAGAGATGAGACAATCACCAAGGTAGATGGCAAAACCAGTTATACTTCTTCTTGACTGCTCACATCTTGCCCAATCTGAATCTGAAAAGGCTTGCAACTTAAGATTAGATTTAGCAGAGTAAAAAAGACCCTGACCAATGGTAGTTTTCAAATATCTAAGTAATCTATGAACAACAGACATATGGAATTCAGTTGGCTGACTCATATATTGACTTAGTGTTTGAACTGTGTAAGATATGTCAGGCCTTGTAATGGTCAGATACAACAATTTTCCCACAATCCTTCTATACTCAGCAGGATTTTCCAACAATGGTGCATGTGTGTGTGTGTGTTTTGAATCCATGGGTGTTGAAACAGGTTTACTAGCAAGTAATCCACAATCATTAATAAGGTCCAACACATACTTTCTTTGGCATAACTGAATACCAGAATCATTCCTAGCAACCTCAATACCTAACATGTATTTCAAAGATCCCAAGTCTTTAATAGTGAACTTTTCATGTAAGTATGCCTTTGTAATGAGAATTTCATTCAAAACATTACCAGCAATAATGAAATCATCCACATAACACACTAACACAGTAAAAGAAGACACTCGTGGTTTTTGTAAAGAGGATGTATCAGCTTTTGATTGCACATATCCAAAAAAGCAAGTAATGTTTCAGATAACTTGTTGAACCAATCGCCTCTGAGGCTTGTTTAAGGCCATATAGACTTTTATTCAACTTGCATACTCTATTATCAACAGATTGACAATAACCAGTGAGGTGGTGTCATGTAAACTTCCTCATCAAGGTCACCATGCAAGAAAAGCAAAGATTAACATCACATTGATGTATGAACCAATTCTTAATAACAACTATAGAGAGAAGGATTCTTACAGTGGTTATCTTAGCAACTGGAGAAAATGTGTCAAAATAGTCTATACCTTCTTCTTGAGTGTAGCCCTTTGCTACTAACCTGGCCTTGTATCTCTCTATGCTACCATCTGACTTGTACTTGACTTTAAAGACCCATTTGCACCCAATACAAGTGCTTTCTCCTGTGGCAAAGGAACAAGAGACCATGTGTGTGTCTTTTCCAAAGCTTCAATCTCTTTGTTCATTGCTAAAACCCAATTTTCATTTTGTATAGCTTGTTTATAGGTTTTAGGTTCAATTATTTGTGAGATTGAAGCAAAGGAAAGCTTTTGTGCATTGGAAAGCATATCATTGGCAAGATAATCAGAAATAGGATATTTAGAAATCATATTTGCCTTTTTGACATTATGATTAATGGAAATAGGCAGACTTATCTTATAGATATCCAAATAAGCAGGAGTATGTCTCACTCTGTCTGACCTTCTGACTTCATAAGTCATAATAATAGACTCAGATGTAGTATCTGATTGATCATGTAATGTAATGTCATCATGTAAATCGAGAATGCATCCAATAATAGAATCATTTATTTGATCAGTGTGAACTATGTGATCAATGTGTGTATCAGTGGGATCTGTGTGATTGTCAGAATGATTATGTCTATCATCAGTAGAATGAGAGGCAATTGGAATGGGATCATCACAGAAAATAAAATCAGCAGTAGGAACATTATCAGTATTTTGAACCTCAGAAGCCAGTTGTTCAATAAATTTCTCAGTATACACTTTATCAGAATAGGGAAATATGTGTTCATAAAAAATGACATTTCTAGAAGTAAAAACTTTCCCAGTGACTAGATCATAGCACTTATAACCTTTTGTGCCAAAAGAATAGCCCACAAACACACACTTTGTTGATCTGGGATCAAATTTTCCTCTGTGTGCTAACAAAGTGCTAGCAAAACACAAACAACCAAAACTTTTAAAATAAGAATAATCAGGAACCTTTTTGTAAATCATCTCAAAAGGAGATTTGTTTTGTAAAACAACAGAAGGAATTCTATTGATGATATGCACAACAGTTTGAATACATAAACTCCAAAATTTCAATGGTAAAGCAGATTGGAAAAGGAGAGCTCTAGCTACTTGGAGTAAATGCTGATGTTTTCTCTCAACAACACCATTTTGTTGGGGTGTTTCAACACATGAAGTTTGATGCAAAATTCCTAACTTGTGATAGAACTCATGCAATAAGAATTCAGTTCCATTATCACTTCCAAGGATTTTGACCTTAGCATGAAACTGAGTATGTACCATATTAACAAAATTTTCCAATGACACTTTCACATCACTCTTAGCTTTAAGTAAATAAACCCAAGTACATCTACTATAGTCATCCACTATAGTTAAGAAAAACTTATGGCCATGCAAAGAATTAATAGAGAAAGGGCCCCACACATCACAGTGAATAAGATCAAAAATAGCAGAAGAAGTAGAACTACAAATAGGGAAAGAAGCTCTTTTCTGTTTTGCCAAAGGACAAATGTCACAAACCATCTCATTCAATTGCTTATTCAAGTGTTTAGAAACATCTGGTAAATTGGAAATTTGCAACATCTTTTTATTAGAAATATGCCCTAACCTGGAATGCCACAAAATATGTGTTGGTCCCGTTTTGAAAAACCCATTAGTGCGGGAAAATACCAATTGTAATGCATATAAAACAGGGGTGAGGGCAGAGTGATTCCAATTTTTGCTTTTTTTGAAACTGATCGATGTGTTTTGCTTATAATCAAATGCATATGGCAAATAATAACATAAAGCAGTACATAACACATTATTTTTATAGTGGTTCGGACAACTCGTCCTACATCCACTCTTCCCTTCATGGGGCACCAACTTAACCAACAGGACTTATCTCTCTCACGGGATCGCCTACCCTCCCTTTCGGGATTGCTTAGATGTTTACCGAGTTCTCACTCAAACGGGACTTATCTCCCTCATGGGATCGCCTACCCCCCCTTTCGGGATTGCTTAGATGTTTACCGAGTTCTCACTCAAACGTGACTTATCTCCCTCACGGGATCGTCTACCCTCTCTTTCGGGATTGCTAGATGTTTACCGAGTTCACACTCACCTACAAACTTAACCTATCAAACTGATTTGGGTAAGGTTTGTTTGGTTTCCAACTAGGTTGAGATTTTCCCTTACATTTGTTTAGCCTCAATGCTAAGGATGGGAAAATCTCTCTAAGCTTAGGATATTACATTTGTGCTTAGATCTAGGATAGAACACTCTGAATATATGCGTATATTTCTTGCTCAGTGTTCTATGGTGGGAATGCTTGAGTATATGGCTCTTGGATCTGTAGCATCTTTTTCCACATTCTCCACTCGAATAATGAAGGAAGAACTTGTATTTATAGTGTGGATTTGAATGTTACCGTTGGATGGAGTCACATTCAAATCCATACTATTCTGTAGTTTTTTGTAGCTTCTTCAGGCTTGTTGTCTTCCTCTCATTGGTCCACGTCAGCTGAATCTAACGGCTATAATCTTCAGGATCTTCTGAGTCTTCAGGTTTCTCTGAGTCTTCAGGTTCCTCTGAGTCTTCGTGTTCCTCACGAGTCTTGATTCTTGATTAATGAGACTTCTCTTACGGACCTTAATCGATCGGCATCTGACCTCGAGCTAAGCGAGTTAAACCTTCGACTTCCACATCGACCCTCAAATCGCTGCTCTTTTCGATCAGTTAACTGATCATCGATGGCGTTACGATTCTCGATGAACATGACTTGATGACTTCTCTTACGATTTCTTCTCTCGATCCCGATCGCAATTTTGGTTTTCGATGTCCCGATTTCTTCTACTTTGATATAGTCGGCTCATGATCGGTCGGTATAAGCATCAGTCGGTATAGGTTTATCTGCATCAGATTAATACATCCGAGGTTAGCATGCTCGGGTTAGCTTATCTGATCTCGATCACGTCTGATCTCGATCAGTCTCATCTGCTTCTCTTCTGATTTGCAACCTCCTCTTCAGATCTGGTCATCTGGTCATCACGATCAAAGTCATATCCGTCATCCGATCTTCGATCACCGGTTTAGCTTTTCTTCTCTTCTTCGATTTTGCCTGACATCGCTTTACCATTTGGAACTCATCTTACTCATTCGATCTAGATCGGTCTCGCTCAAAAAAACCTCGTCGATCTCGATCATCTTCTTTTGATTTTGTGAGTTTCCCTCAACTTGTTCTCTTCGCCCCCCTCAACTTGTTATCCGTAGATTAGCTTCAAAACACAAGTTGATAATGTTTTCGCATAATTCATCAAAACCAAAATATCCCAACAATTTCCCCTTTTTGATAATGACGCCAAACATTAACATATATGCATTTATCTGGAGATCGGGTTTTTATTTTAAAAAGATCGATTCAGTTGTCACTTTGAAAATAGTGAACTTTTGAACTCCCTAATTTCGATTTGTTAGTGTTTTTAAAATGTCCGTTTTCAAAAACCCATCAGTCTGGAAAATACCAATTATAAATGGGCACCAAGCAAGCGAAATTGAGGCGGGATGATTCCAATTTTTGCTCTTTTGAAACCGTCGATGTGTTTTGCTTATAATCAAATGCATATGGCAAGTAATAACATAAAGCGATAAAGAACACCACGATTTTTATAGTGGTTTGGACCTTTCGTCCCAGAAACACATCCACTCTTCCCTTCATAGAGGCCCAAGGTTGATTAACCAACAACAGTTCTCAATCAAGGGACTCCCTCACGGGATCGGGATCGCCTACCCTCTCTGAGATTAACTTTCAAGGATTTGGGTTACACCGTTTGTGTTTCAACTAGTTCTCACTTTGTTTAGCCTCAAGTTCTGGGCGGGACTTATCTCCGATCAGGGATAGAACACTACCCTCATGTAAGATTGCTAGATGTTCTGAGGGTTCACACTCACTGCAAACTTAACCTATCAAACTGGTTGGGTAAGGTTTGTTTTGGTTTCAACTAGGTTGGATTTTTTCCCATTTGTTTAGCAATAATCTTTGGGATGGGAAAAATCTCTCGGGCGGAATAGTGTAGGTTTGTTTGTTCCACGGTTGGATGGGTTAGCACTACCGTATATGCATGTATTTCTTGCTCGGGTGTTCTTAGTAGGGATGTTATGTATATAGCTCTTCAGCTATTACATCTTTTTCCGCATTCTCGCTCGAATAATCTTAGGAATCTTTTGTGTTTATCTGTGGTTTGAATCTTGAGTTGGATGAGTCTTCAAATCCATATTTGATCTTGACCAGATTTTTGATCTTTTTCCTTCTTGTCTTCCTCTCTTATTGAATCAATGAAGGACTTTCCCGAGTAATCTTATATCTTTTTAATCTTGAATTCTTTGACCCTTGGAGTTTTGCTTTTCGAGTCTTGCCGACGATCTCATGGTTAGATTCTTGATTCTCTGACTTCTCTTCTTGATTCTTGTCTTCCTCCTCATTACATGTTCAATGAGAATCGTCTTGGCCGATAATCGACGAAAAATCTTGATGTCTTCTCGCTTTTTTTCGAGTCTTGAGTCATTAGATTCTCGAGAGTGAGGTTTATACGACTTCTCTTACGGTGGGTTAACTTATCGATTTCTTCTGAGTCTTGAGAAACTTGATTCGAAACTTCTCGATATGACCTTGTTCTTCCAGATTTCACCGACGACCAATGAGAGGAAGACAACAAGCCCCAAGAAGCCGCAAAAAAGCTACGTAATAGTATGGATTTGAATGTGACTCCATCCAACCGTAACATTCAAATCCACACTATAAATACAAAGTTCTTCCTTCATTATTCGGAGAAGTGAGAATGAAAAGATGCTACAGAGCCAAGAGCCATATACTCAAGATTCCTACCATGTAACACCGAAAGCAAGAAATACACGATATATTCAGAGTAGTGTTATATCCTAGATCTAAGCACAAATGTAATATCCTAGTTTTTAGAGAGATTTTTCCATCCTGTGATTGAGGCTAAACAAATGTAAGGAAAAAATCTCAACCTAGTTGAAACCAAACAAACCTTACCCAAATCAGTTTGATAGGTTAAGTTTGTAGGTGAGTGTGAACCCTGTGAAACATCTAGCAATCCCGGGGTGGAGGGTAGGTGATCTCGTGAGGAGATAAGTCCCGCTGGTTAAGTTGGTGCCCTATGAAGAAGAGTGGATGTAGGGACGAGTTGTCCCGAACCCACTATAAAAATTGTGTGTTCTTTCTTCGCTTTTATGTTATTACTTGTCATATGCATTTGATTATAAGCAAAACACATCGATCGGTTTCAAAAAGAGCAAAAATTGGAATCACTCTGCCCTCACCCCTGTTTTATATGCATTACAATTGGTATTTTCCGCACTAATGGGTTTTTCAAAACAAGACCAACAATATGATCAAAAGAATGCACAGTATTTGCAGATTTAACAGGAACAAATTTAATGCAGTAAAGTCCTCCATGTTGTTCAGCAGTACCAATCACCTTCTTGGTGTTGTTGTCCTGCAAGACACAATGTGAGGACAAGAAGCTAACAATGCAATTAGAGTGATTAGTTAAATGAGAGATAGACATTAAATTGTAATTGAACTCAAGTAAATAAAAGACATCATGTAAAATCAAGAACTCATTCAATATGACAGTTCCAGTTAAAGTAGCAGTAGCAAGTGCATTATTGGGCAATTTTATCTTGATGTTAGAAGGTCTTGGTACTGCTGAAAACATAGTCAAGTCACAAGTCATGTGATCAGTAGCACCAGTATCAAGGATCCAACTATATTTATCAGAAGAAATGGTATGAAAACAAGAGTGACTACCTGATGTAATACCTGAGGCAGGATCTGTAGTGGGATCTACAAAGGCACCAGCCACAACATGAGAAGTATCAGCACCCTTATGTGTCTTTGCAAAGTTCAGAAACTGCTCAAACAAGTCTTGAGTGAACAGAGGATTGGTAAGGCCACCAGAATCCTCACTCTTGACCATAGCATTTGCAGTGGACTCAGAATTGTTAACAACACTAGGCCTAGGACCTCTTGGTCCTTTCCAACCAGGAGGTTAACCTATTAGTTGGAAACACCTATCCACTGTATGATTAGGAAACTCACAGTGGGTGCACTTCATCGGTTTCTTCCTATCTTTAAAGAATTTGGCATTCTTTGCCAACATAGCAATTGAATTAGCTTGAGAATTGTCACACTTAAGGGCTCTCTGAGACTCCTCTTGTAAAAGAACAGAATAGACCTTTGCTAGAGTGTAGGATGATGACTGCATCAATATATGACTCCTAATTGCCGAATAACTATCATCTAGACCAACCAAGAACTTAATCATAACATCTTTTTCTTGAGTTTTGGCTACTATCTTAGGAATTTCACAAGTACATTGAAGCATAACACCACAACTACATTGCAAAGCAGGTCTATAGCTCAACCACTCATCCCATAAGGCTTTAAAGGAATTGTAATAGACAACTAGAGATTGATTTCCCTTAGAGACAACACTAAGAGATTTTTCCAATTCATATACACGAGTGTCGTCAGATTTAGCATACCTGACATGGAGCTCGTCCCAAACTTCCTTCGCCGAAGTGAAATATTCAAGAGTTCGTTTGATGTCCGGCTTGATTGAATTAAACACCCACATCAGAACTAGGTCATTCGCCCGAATCCAAGCAGCACGAATTACAGGATCGCCATCCTCCTGCGGAGGAATCAATGAGCCGTCAACGAACGGAGTTTTATTCTTCACACTCAGCGCGCGCTTGACCGCGTGACTCCAGGAAACAAAATTCGTGCCATCGAAATGTTCCGCAAACAATCGCGAATAAATGGATTGTCCTCCTGCGGATGAAGGGCCAAGGGGGAGAGAGGATTCTCCAAGGGATTCAACGAAGCACTATTAAGGGCCATTTCTTCACAGAATCGAAGAAAGAAAACAAGAAATCGATATAGAAATCGACAAAATCAGAGACAAATCGATCGTGATAGACACGAAAATCGAACAAGAACGAGTTTAGAACTCAAGAAAACCAAGTAAGCAGTGGAATCCAAGATCGATCGAAACGAAATCAAACGTTTCGATGAAGAAATCAAAAAAATAACCTAAGCGTATCAAGATGATAAAATCAAAACTGATACCATGTAGAATACAAGCATTGAAGAATGAAATCAACATGATTGTATTAGGAATTGAAGAAGAAGATGAGAGTTTCACATAAATCAGAATCGACATACAAAAGGCGGAAAAAGTTAAAGAGAAAGAAAGAGGAAAAACGCTTTTTTTTATAAGATACACTCGCATAACAAAAGATTAGTTGATGAGTGTAAAGGTATTAGTTGGAATTTAACTATAAAAACCTATTTTATATCTTTAGAATAATCATTAAACCCCTTAATAATTCGGGAGACTTTCTAATATGTATATTTCAGGATTTCAACTTACTAATAGGTACAAAATAGTTGCATATACGTAAATATATTTGCACTTTCGCCTGCAATTTTGACTATATATGCAATCCCGTTTGTACCTATTAGTAATTTGCATCAAAAAATTGTACTTAGTAGTAGTTTTCCCTAATAATTCAGCCAATGAATTTTGACATTAGAACGTTATCTTGAAAGCCAATTCAAGGCTCTTGATTTAAGGTGTGGTTAGTAACTAGTTTATGTGGTTGAGAGGCAAATGTGGGCATTTCCAAATAAGGAAACTTCACACCGAGTCACAAGGATAGCCATATGCTCCAACAAAACAACCTCAACATAAACCAATCTTTCACATTCTGAATTTCCTAACCTCAACATAGACAAGCATTATTTCTCAATCAACAATGGCTGATGATCCACAAGACATGGCGGACCGGGAAAAGATCTTTAAGCATTTCGACGCCGAATGGGGATGGCCAAATCTCATCCTCGAGCTCGGAGACGCCCTAAAGGCGCTGGGGGTGCGTCACGCCTGATGAAGTGAAGGTCATGATGGCTGAGATCGACTCCGATGGAGACGGTTTTATATCCTACCAAGAGTTTACGGATTTTGCACGTGCGAACCGGGGATTAGTGATGGATGTTGCCAAGATATTCTAGATTTTCCTTTTCCCCTTTCAACTCAATTATTTCAATATAGTTATGCATCACATGAATTCTACTATATAGATACTTAATGACCGTGAGGTCTTTGTTTGGTACCAATTTTTTCTGTGTAAAGATTTCGACCGACCCTTTTGGTCTGGTAGATACTAAGCCAAGTGAAATATATTGACTACTTCGTTCGTTTCACAAAAATAGTCGCACTTTTTATTTTTGATTTATACAAAGTTTTTTCTTTATTATAAGTGTATATAGGTTTCAAATACCCTTGTTTATTATATATTGGAATCAATCATGTTTACCACTTGAATGAATTCATTATTATAATGTGTATGATAACAACGTTTTCTAGTTTTAAGATCATTGAGAATAAGCATGTTTATATGTTATAATTTGGATTCAATAAATAAGGACATATCGGAAATTTTTAGGTTAATTTAGATTTGCAAACACAATTAATTATGTTTTATTGGTATGTGTAAAACTCTAAGTGTGACTATCTTTGTGGAACGGACATGTAATAATTAATTGACAAAATGAGATTCTCACATCTTTTAATTTATAACTCGTCTGACTAAGGGGCCAACAATATATACAGATGAGTTTCTCATCTCTCCCTTATAAATAAAGAAAACATATAAGACATCTAAATTCGAAAAATCAAGCTAATTTGAAAATAACTAAAATTCTGATAGATTAAGCCGGAAATTGTTTTTCAAACCATGGAAAAAGGAAATACAGTGCTCCCACCGGCCACCGAATCTATACTTGATATTTTTGGCACAATTATCAAGAAAAATAAAATAGATAAAGTAAGGGTATTATAGATTATTGTGAGATTCATTTATAAATAAAGTGATTGTTTGTGAGTAAAATAAATGATAATTGAAGTAATTAAGTAATTGTTGAAGGATAAAGATAAAATGTTTGTTTTCATAAAGAGTATGATAATAAATTTAGTGGACTGACGAATAAGGTAAATGAGAATAGATTTGGTGCTGGAGTACTAAACAATCATTGACAAAGTTTGATACTAGGTAAATAATTACATGTCCAACAATATATTCTTTCTACGATTAATGCTAAGAACAACATTAATAATATCGTGCATGAACACAACAATTTGAAGATCAATAACACTGATTTAATTTTGATTGAGCTTTTCTGATCGATAATATTCCTTTTTTTTTTCCTTTGAAATTTTGCTATATATATATGCACATGGTTGTTCTGATAATTCAATGAATCGATCGATTCATCATGGGGACTGAATTATTCCAACTCTTCATGATTTGAAGTTGACGAATCCATTCAGAATATATTCATTAAATTAATTATGGATGGAACATTTAGTTTTTTAAGCTCGAATAATTTTTAGCAACATGGGTTTATTCATTTCAGAAAATGTACTAATATATACTAGACAACATAATGGGCAGACAAGATGTACGTATTTAATAAAATGAGCTCAATCAATATTTGTGTCTATGATTTGAATATTCTTTCTTAATTTGGAATTATAGTTCAGTACATATTATGAGAAGCACGTGCTGGATCTAACTATATGTTTGGGCATGTCAAGTCAAAGTTAGTGCATGCACAACTTATTTCGGTAAAGATTACGTACTCATTATACAAACATGCATTATTTCTATTGACAGACAATATTTTGTTCAATTTTATCTATTTTTGCTAAAAATAACTGTTGCCTTTTATCTATTCCATGAATTACTACCCCTCAATTTCACAATAATTACCTTTTAAAAGTTCAAATGTTGTTCATGATTATTTATCATTTTAACTATTGTGCCCTTATTTTTTCTGAATTTACCCACACCAAAATAATATTTTAGTATTTTTTAATTATTAAGGGCAATTTTCATTCTTCATTTATCCTTTTGATTCTTCAATTATTTCCTATATTTTTCATATATAATAAATTACTTTTTCTTTAACTGGTCGAGGGTGAACTGTCTAAACTTTATGTTCCTTAATTTTCTTGTAAATTTCTTAAAAGACACTCTTTATATATATGACCAAATTAAAGAATGTATTTTACAATTAAGGAAAAAAGAGAAAAGGTATTGCACCAAGCATTAGTCACCAAATTAAATACCCTCAAAGTTGAAAAAATACATACTAGATTAGTATATGAGGAGCATGGTAAATTTAAAAGCTACAAATGTGGCTTACCAAATGTGTGGAATTCATCCCTATTCACAAGGATGACCGTATGTCCCAACACACCAATCTCAACATAAGCTAATTAATATTGTTCCACATTCTTACATGCATTCCCTAAACCAACAAAAATATCACATATAATTTTGAAGGACAAGCTCTTTAAGCAGCAGTAATCAAGAATGGCAGATGAGCCACAAGACGTAGCGGACAGGGAGCGCATTTTTAAGCATTTCGACACGAATGGGGACGGGCAGATCTCCGCCTCAGAGCTGGCGGACACCCTCAAGACGCTGGGGTGCGTAACCCCTCAAGAAGTGAAGAACATGATGGATGAAATCGACGCTGATGGAGACGGATACATATCCTACCAGGAGTTCACCGATTTCACACGTGCAAACAGGGGATTAGTCAGGGATGTTGCCAAGATATTCTAGGTTTTTTCGACTTCTTTTCGAGTTTTTGTAGCTTTGATCTTTTCTTTGTGTCCTAGTGGTCTTTGTTTAGTTCAGTTGTGTCTTCCATGACTAAAGATTGATCCCTTGTTGATCTTGTAGATCTGCATCAGGTAACGATCCAGATAATTTCGTTGATTCTATGAATACCCACAAAAGATGAATGAAATTCTTCGTTTTCTCGAATTTTCATATGATAATTCAACTCCATTTTGCAAAAGAGAGAGAATAACTGGTTATAGAAATAGGACAGCCGAACTTTTTCCTTCAAATAAAAGATCTAGGGATATTTTCATAATTTTTCAATTGGATTGATAATGCACTTTTATTACTAAGTGCAAAGTAATGAGAAAAGACAAATTAAATAAGCACAAAAAAAAAATAAAAAATAACAGGATCTTTGATTTTGACAAGTCAATCATTGTTATAATTGTCATTTACTACACAACCCTCTTCATGGTACCCAAAATACAATGGATCAAAGTAGAAACAACAAAAGTTAAACTACTTCCTATGCACCAAGTTGGAATGCAATCACTTTTTTCTCTATACAAAAATCGAACTTTTCTGTCCTAACCCTATGTTTTTTTCTTTCAGAAATCAGAACTACCTAAATGAAAAGATTTCATGAAATAATTTAAACAACAAAAACGTTGAGGTTTAAGTTATGATGCATCACCGGCAGTCAAAATACTCATCGACTTCGAATTCAACTCCTAGCATGGCCAACGCAAAATGACTCTTCATTTCACTCTTCGTTCGTTGCAACTCATTGCAAGAATCGACCACATTGGAGTTAACCGGTAGGAGAGCCTTCTTTCTCGATTCTTTTCCTCTCAAGATCGTCACGATTTCACCCATCTCGGGTCTTCTCGATTCATTGTTTATGCAAGCAGATGCAGCACGAACCATGCGCGCTATTTGGTTCCTATTCTTTTGACTGAATTGTATACGATGATCGATCAATTTGTCTGCACCTCCTTGCTGTAATAGTGGCTTTGCCTGAAATGATGAAGCAGCAAAATTTATATCTAAAACAGAGTTCCCATGTAAGAAAAAACCAGCATCGATGAACAAACGTAAAATACGCTACATCAAGCATTGAGAAGTAACTAATATTTTGATCGAGAGTAACCAGTTGTAACGTGCAACTGGTGCTCAACTTATACTGTTCAATTACTAATTATGTTCAGTGAAAACAGCTAATACTGACCAATTAATACCTTTTAAAAATGCACTTGAGTTGCAGGTGCAACTGGTGCGTAGAAGTATTTGCCTTTGATTGATCATCTAGTTTTCTAATCACATGCATTGTTATGTGAAGACACGAGCCATTGGGAGGCTCGAATTCTGATTCTAGATTAGCGATACGGAACTCTGATCCATATGAAGTAGAATGGTAACGGAAATGTGTATAATGTAATTGTGGTGGTTATTGAGAATAAATGATGATCAATTCATTTTCATCAAACTTCCTGTGTGGTAATGAGACTCAATATGTTTAACATTATCTCATATTGTTTTACTACCCTCATTCTATAGTCATTTGTCCTCGATCACTCCACTATTCCTCAATCAACAATCATTTTTTATCCTCACTTATTTCAATATTAGAGCAAAACGCTAACAATGTAACCACCATTCTCATTGTATTCACTATTCAGTGATTCCAATTGAAGAATTTGAACCAAACGCCTCCTAACAGTGTCTACATGCAGCTAAAGCAGACCAACAAGATAGAAATTAGAGAAGTAAGTAACCTACAAAAGAAACCAGATTTTCTTCTCCTGGTCCTCTGTTTGACTCAATCGGCTTTCTTCCGGTTATGAGTTCCAACAGCACAACCCCAAAAGCATAAATGTCGGTCTTATCCGACACTTTACCGTGCTGGAAATATTCCGGAGCCAAGTACCTGCAATAATAAAAAAAAAAAATCAATCTTTATCCAACGTAGATACAAGGAGCATAAGGTTTGCTTGGATTAAAGGTTTTGATGATAAATTTGAAATCCATAAAATCCATACCCAAATGTGCCCTTAACAGTTTTGCAAAGGAACGGCACCGAAGGTGCAGCAGTCCATGTTCAAGCCAAAATCACACAACTGAACAATAATGTTAAACAAAAAAGTTAGGCACAACTAACTTGGTACCATACTTAAGATAATTAATCAACTTTTTCAAGATCAATTAATTACCTTAGGTATCTTTTTGGAGGAAAGAAGGATGTTGGAGGGCTTAATGTCCCTATGAACAACACATCTTTCAGTCCCATTATGTAAATACTCGATCGCCTCTGCTATTCCCACTGCAACCTTGTACCTAGTACACCATGGAAGCCCCTTGCCTCCCCTTTTCTTATCTGCATTTAGAAATACATCTCAAATCACCAAAAAAATCATATATGGAGATTAAAATGTAAGTATCGAATGAAACGAAATAATACCGTGCAGAAATCGATCTAAGCTTCCACCAGAAACATATTTGTAGACCAAGAACAAGCCCATTTCAGCATCTATACAAAATCCTACTAATGGAACAATGTGAGAATTGTGCAAAGAACTTGCAATCATCAATTCCCTGCAAAATGCCTTTGAACATTCTTTATCCTCTTTATCCAATCTCTTAATTGCCACAGAACTTCTCATAATTCCAACTCTTCCTCTAAAAACACAGCTCAATGCCCCTCTTCCCAACACTCTACCTACTCAAACAGTCAACACAACAAATGAATAAATAAATAATAACAAGAGAAAATATTGTGCTTGCAGAAAATTTAGAAAGAAATTTTAAATTTACCTTTGGAGAAATTTCTTGTAGCAGAGAGAATTTCGGAATAGCTGAACCTAATCAAAGAATGTGCTACAGGGGAAATGCTTCTCTCAAGAGACTCAATTCTCCTCCATTTCAAATTCCTAGATTTAGAATCGGTCAACAATCCATTATCCAAATTCACCATCAAAACAGTAGCGGAGCAGCTTTTATTTACAGCCATGGATTCGAGCTCAACTTGCGAGCATAAACTGAACCTAAAAGAGGAGTGAACAGAGTGTGGTTCTTCAGAAACGCACCCGCCGGATTCCGCCAGCAACCACGCCTTATTGTTCTCCAAACTCCGGCCACCGCATTTTCCGACCTCCGCCTCTTTCTCGCCGGAGCGCCGCCGCGGAATCACGCAACCTAGGCCGAAACCCCAGATCATTTTGTACATTAACGACTTGAATTTCACTTCGTAATTATCGGAATCACGGGTTTCACTCAATACTATACGATCGTCATTACTCTCCATGGAGTTTATGCAACTATTTCTCGAAATGGGAACCCCATTTTCTCAGATTAAAAGCAGGAAAAAAGCGCAGAAACCCACAAAAAAAAAAGAGGGAATAAAGAAAATATAGAAAGAGAAAAAAAGGTGAATCTACTTTGCTTGAAAAGAGGCGAGAATTTCACTCCTCAGTCCTCACTACTGTTGAAACGATTGAGGCAAATTGCAATTGCAAATGTGGTTAAACAAATGCATGTATGTATAAAAAAGAATAAATTTATTTTCTGGTAAAAGTATTGCAATTGAAGGACTATAGTAATGGAGGAGGTGACAAATGGTCCCAAAAATTGAAATTAAATAGGATCACTAATTAATAAATGGCATAGTACTAAATACATTAATTTCAAGAACAAGAAAAGTATGAAGGTGATCAAGAGAGAGAGAGAGAGTTTGGTCTGGCTACTGTTATATTGAGGTTTAATTTAACCAGACAAGAAGAACCCACAATAGTACATAAAATAATTGCAGAAAATTTTAGAATCAAATTATTAAACAATAGTATAAAAGTAGGAGGGGCTCAGGGTCAGGGAAAGCTTGTGGATCAATATATAATAATGACAAAATTTTGAACCAACCCAAGTTCAAGGTCATCTTTATTTTTTCAACATCAGTGTTATGTACATAAATTAATATTATTTTGTATAAAAATTATCATTATTTATCAGTTTATGAAATATTTTATTTTTTAAATAGTGATAATTTTTATATATATAATAGTGATAGTTTTTAGGTATAAAAATGATATAGTTCATGCATGTATGGACTAATTCACAGGGCGTTACCCTATAATAATTGCTTGCTATTATTGAATTGAATTCACATTATCGGGACAAAATCATATTTCTGGTGAAAATTTGGAACCTAAATTAAATTTGAAAGGCAATGAATGAGGATTTTGTTGTGATTAAAGAATCATAATTATTATTATTTCTGATAATGTTTTTTTTTTTTTTAAAGTTTGGTGACCATCCAATTCTAATTATTTATCATCCCAACAACCATGCTTGACAGAAGGGGTGGGTCTATTTTGCCATTTGTTAGCCAATTTTCTTGCCTCAAATGTTTCCTGTTTTGTTTAGGGTCACCTAATTGCTAAATAATTCAATTCTCTCAAATAATTTACGATTTTAGTAAATTTTGTTTAAGTTGTTGATTTTATCATTAAATTTTGTTAACAGGGTGCAAATTTTGGCAATGCGTGAGGTAAGTGTTGAATTTTTTTTCCGTTGGATAGATTTTTGCTGAGGTCATGTACTTATATGATAGACGATCATTTAATAACAATCCAAAGTTAGTTAGAATTCAAATTTATGCAGACTCAACGTCATTATAAATTTATACATAGAAGCCAAAAAATTATACTCACTCGTTCACTAAAAGGATGACTAAGTTAATTCAACAATTTTATTTGAATTGACTAAAACAAAGATAATTTCTCTCATATTTTAAATTACAAATCTTCGACCCATTTGAAGGAATCTATATGTTTTTCTTTGGCCAACAATATATACACGACTTTGTCGGGTTATGATCTTCATTTATAATTGATGTTTCATTAAATCACATTGAATAATCAAAATGGCATGGTGATGATCACTTGATACACATGACATGATGATTAATTTGAAGTACAAAATTTATGAGAGCGAGTTTTGTGTGCATTCAGATGTACCGTGTCTTATTTGCATTTTAAAATTATGCAACTGATTATATTAACAGATGCAATTTATTTACATTGAACCGTGCAATTATTTCTCCATATAAACAATTGCACGATTAATCAGTGTAAACAAATTGCATCTTTTAATATAATAAATTACATGATTCTAAAATACACTATAAATGTACGATGCACTTGAATGCATACAAGACTTAGCCCAATTTATAATAAGGTGAAGTGAACTTTGAGATATTTTAATTTTCAGCACATATATATAACTTCTAATTGTTATGAATTAATTTAACACTACCCTATAAATGCGAGTTTTAGATGAGGTGGACTCTTCGATAATAGAGCATTTATTTGCAAATAATCATGAATTTAATTAGGTGCATTTTTTCTTTTTCGTTTTTCCATTCAACATAAATCACAAATAATTGGGATGAGATCGCATGTTCAATAATTGCTATTTCATTTTATATTTAATAATATAAATGAATGACACATAAAATAATAAAAAAGTATTCAACGAATCATCATATTCTAAGTTCATGTGTTAAACACCCACTGGGGTGAAACAAACATTAAAACACGAAAAGTAGAACAGTGGAATCAAACCGCAAATAATTGCAACATAAATTAAGCTGGCTAGTAGCTAATTGCAATGTCAACACAGACCATATATATTCGTTGATTTACTTGATCTGTCGTGTTAGAAATTGAACACCAAATAAAGGCAAATGATTCGAAGATTTAATTTAATAATTTTGATTAGGAAAATTTGGAAAAAGAAAAGAAATAATCCAATTGTTTTGGTTCATGCATGCGCATACACGCAACACATGTCGAAAAAACCCAAATTCTGCTTTCTAATTTTTTTTTATAACTCGGTATTCGGTTCGGTAGACCAGAACCCACTGTCCACTAGCGGGGGCTCCACTTCAAGTTAGAGTTAGACCCTGTATTGACTGACTCATCTCAAGGATTAATCGCACCTAGATGGAGCACACTCCTAAGTTCCAAGTCTCCACCACTAGGCCAACCATTGGGGTTAATTCTGCTTTCTAACTTATAAATTAATCATCTGTAAAGACATACATTTTGTTCTAACCTCATTACTAATACGAACTTCCAACTACGATTTATAAGAAATTAATTCAAAGGATCCAAAAGCAGCTTTGATTAGGGTTTCGTCATTTACAATTAATAATTATACATGTAGAGTCCGTTTGTTACGTGGTATAGGATATGAAAATATATGAAATCATATGATACATTTTATTTACCTATATGATATATTTGACTTTTTTAAGTGTTTGTTATGATGTATTCAAATCATGATTTATTTTACTTCAACCGTTTGTTAAGATTGATAAAAACATGAAAATTCATTTGATAAATATTAATTTTACTATTATACCCCTTATTACATATATATTTTTACCAACAATGAATTAAAATAGGGTCATTTATGTCAATTAACAACAGTGGATAATATTTGGTATTAGAAATACCACCTAGGAGGTGAGATCCATAATCATGTAAAAATGGGAAAAGAAAATGCGGGCCTTCGGGCCAAGGAGAAAAGCCATCAAACATACCAAACACTTGAAAATGTGGGATATAATTTTGTTTCCCCTCTTTTCCTTTATTTTCCTTTATTTTCCTTTCTTTTCTTGCATAACAAACCGCCTCGTAGGGTACGATTCTTTAATTTTGAGTATTAATAGAAACATACTTATCATAATTTTAGGCTAAAAATTTATATGAGATGATCTCATATTTTAAATGAGTTTCCATAAGATTATATGATTCATGAATTTATAATCATTTGTACGTAATTTTATTTTGGGGGAGTGACTCTCCACTACAAAGTCACTAACAAAAGAACTCTAAGGTAGGTACATAACAAAAAAAAAGTGACTCTAAGGTACAAAAAAGTGGTCAAAAAGTCTAAGTTGCCCTTCAGCCCAGTTTTCTGCACTTCGGACTCATTTTAACTTTTTGTATTTTAAAATTTTAAAAGTCCAAAATATTTAATTTACTGAATTAATTAAATTATTAATTAATACAAAATTTTGAATTTCAACACCATAATAATTTTAGTGATTTAGTAATTTTAAATTTATGCACTTCTCGATCAATTTTATGGTGCATTTTTTAAAAAAAATTGTATTTTGGATCAATTTTAAAAAAATTATATTTTGAAGTCCAAAAATTATGCAATTTTCAGAAAATAATTCTTTTAAATTTATGCACTTTTGGGCTAATTTGAAAGTGCATTTTTTTGTATTTTATGTACTTCTAGGCAATTTTTACAGTGCATTTTTTTAAAACTTATGCACTTGTGAGCTAATTTTGGAGTGCATTTTTTTTGTATTTTGTGTACTTCTAGGTAATTTTTTGAGTGTATTTTTTTTAATTTTTAGAGTGCATTTTTTTTAAATTTATGCACTTGTGGGCCAATTTTGGAGTGCATTTTTCAAAAAAATTATATTCTGAGCCCATTTTGAAGTGCATTTTTAAAAAATCATTGATTGTCTGCCAAAAAATTATAGAAATAAATTACAGCAATTCCAAAATTCACAGCAAAAATTACCCAAAATTTGAGAAACCCTAATTACAAATTACACAAATATAAAAAAAAATAGAAAATTACTAAAATCAAACACAAATCTACAAAATCCTAATCTGCATCTCATTGTCTCATTGCAAAGAATGATATCTGCAAAGAAATAAAAATTGCAGAAATTAGAAAAAATAAAAAAAATCTCACAAATTACATAAAAAAACCACAGAAAATAGAGTCCAGATATCTAGCAAAATTGTTAAATTATCATTTCAACAACAAGTATACCAACTCTATCCTTCAATACTGTAGCCAACACACAACTAACACATCTTTCCATAACCAAGTAATATAAAGCACCATCTCACATATGAGACTCCTCTAATTTCAGCCTTTAAATTGCACGCGTGTGTGACATGACGTGAAGTGTCGGTACAAAAATTGGGACCCTAAAAGTATAAATACACATATAATTATTGATGAATAATTTAAAACTTGATATCAATGATGCTTCTCTTTTCTTAATTTATAAAAGTTGACGTCAAACTAACTATAATAATATGATATCCATTATCCAGTGCCCAAATATTCGAGTATTAATTCATTTTGTCTGTTGAGTTGTGTGGGTCATTTGATAAATTAATGTGCATTATTTAATGTATTTTGAAAATATACTCCCTCCGTAGTATTTCGTCCCGAATTCGAAGGTGAGTTTACTATTTACACGTGTTTTTGTGAGGGAGCTCTGTATTAGTAATTGAAATGATAAATTGATTTTTAAGGAGACGCTCATCTATCATATCCCTTCTTAAAACTCAATTTATCATTTCAAAAACTAATACAAAACCCGCTTGCAAAAAAGCGTATGAAAAATAAATGGAGAAAAAAATTACAAATGATCCTATAATTTTGTTCGAATTCACAACGGTCCTATATGTTTTTACTTTATCAATTTTGGTCATCTTAATTTCAATTCTACTCCTTTTCGCCGGAAAATTGAAATATTTAGCCAAAAAATGGTTGGAAATATGATATAGCATACAAAATAATGTGAAAAAAATAATAAAATGACGGGTTCAGTGAGAGGATGAGAATAGTATGCGTTTCAACCCTCGCATCAACGTAAATCACTCGAAATTAGCCACGATAATGAATGAAATTCGTGATTTTGAAGTTGTGATTCACGGGGGAGGTATAATCAAAACATGAAATTGATTGAGGGTTTTTCTTCATTGATGAAAGATAATTCAAATGAGAGTCACGATCGTTGACGTGACCAGAATAAAAAGTTAGGTCAATTTTCCGACCAAATTTTAAATTATCCGGCGAAAATGACTAAAATTGAAACTAAAAAGACCAAAATTGATAAAATAAAATTTTATAGGACAATTTATGGATTCTGAAAAAGTTACAGGATCATTTGTATTTTTTTTCTCAAAGTAAATGTGACTTCGAATTCGGAACGGATGTAGTATAATTTATTAGACTAAAATATTATAATTTATTATATTAAATTTGCAATTAGTTGTGTTTATAATTTTTTTTTATACTCATTTCAGTTCAATAAATTATACTCCATCCGTCTCTCTATAACGTTTCCCCTTCTTTTTGGTGTTTTAATTAAAGAATAATAATAAAATTATAAAAGCGAGATAAAAACTTGTGTGAACTTGATTTCACCGTGAACTCTATTTTCTTAGTATCACTGTTATGTATAAAAAAATATTACTATTATGCATAAAAACTATTATTGTTATTTAAACAGTGAGAGTTTTTGTGCATAACAGTAATAGTTTTTATGTATAGAGCTGATTCACAAGAGTGTTACTCTAAAAGTGAATGGTAGTTTTGAGTATTGGGAGGAAGAAAAAAAGTATGTGAAGTAATAAGTGAAGTAATGAGTGATATTTTTTGTGATATGGTGTGAAAAGTAAGGACAAAATTATGAATAGTAAAATTATTTATTCTATTTTTTGACAGACTAAAAAGAAAAAGTGAAACTTATAATAAAATGGGGGGAGTATGTTTCAATAAAAGAATGGTGCACCTGATGCATGACCTAGCTCATTTCTTAATGTTTGGATCCTTATGATTTTGTTTAATAGATAAATTTAAATCCTTCGATCACAGGTGACTATTCTTATGGCGATAAATTTATGAATCAAATTGAAATCCACTGCGTTATTTGAAATATTAGCCCAAAATCTTCTTCTTAAGCAGTGTTTTCATAACCGAATCGGTGATCAAACCGGTCTAGGTATCGGTTGCCGGTCCAACCGGTTGGACCGGTTGAACCGACGGTTCAACCGTTAAATTGATTTATGCATATTTCTTTTATATTTTGTATGTTACATTAAAAAATAAATATTTATTCATAAAATATTAAAATTATACTAATTTATAACTTATAAATCTTATATTAAAATAAATACAATAGAGTTTGGAGACCAAAGATGATGGCGTTGTGGATTAATTCCACACAATATGTGACGACGATAAAGAGATTAAATGAAATTAATGACTTGTGAATGAATTTATTTGAGAGAAAATGATATTGAGATAAAAACAATAACATTATATAGAGAAGTTTAGAAAAAAATAAAAAAAAAATAAAAAAAGTGATTTAATAAATAATAAAAATAATAAAATTGAATTAACCGTTTTTAAGGAGTAATTGAACCGGCGACATGAGCGCTTCACGGTTCGACCGGTTCAACCGGGCGGTTCAACCGGTTTTTGAAAACACTGTTCTTAAGTAAAGATTTCAATTTAAATGCTACCTAAAATAAATAATTTTAAAAATTTTGTAGCACGATGAGAAGAGACTCACGTGGGTAGATTTTGCATGAGTGGCCAGCCACCTAATTTCTGATCGAATAACTATAATATTGATTATTAATCATTTGATTTAGGGAATTCATGGTTTTTAGTTTTGTATGATTGTCAATTGAGTGACTGAGATAGAGACATAATAATTAATATCCATTTTCTTAAGGTTTCGTAAGCTGCTAGGTCACCTAATTAATGACATTCACAGTTCTACTAATAATACCTACTTGGGAAAATCCTCAATATTAATTTACTTATGTAAATAAAATTTTCCCTTCAGAACGAACCAATTGCAAATAGAAATTTGAAAAAACAATTCCCAAGTAACAAGTAAAGAATGTTACAGATATATACAATCTACACCCTAGGTTTAAACTAACTAGTATTTTCTCCTGTGCGATGCACGGTTTATAAATTTTATTAATATATATTAAATATTATGCTATTAACTTTTATCTTATAATGCATAAATTAGTACTCCCCCTGTCCCGAGATAATATGTACGTTTACTGTTTTCACGTGTTGAGTTTTTTATTAGTTAATATTTGAAATGATAAAATAATTTTAAAAAATTAATGCATATAATAGATGAGAGATAGATCTATAATACTCCTCCTGAAAAATCACTTTATCATTTGAAATACTAATAAACAACTCGCTCGTTAAAACTCGATAATAAAGGTGGGGTGCACATTATTTCGGGACGAAGGTAGTATAAAATTTGTTGCGTCGATGTAAACAATTATGAAAAATACATGTATAACATTTATAAATAATATAATAACTTAATATATAATTAATGTTGAGTAAAATTGAAATTTCCCTAAACCCTAAAACACAAATTAAGCTTAGTCAAAAAATATTTGCTTTACATAATCTGCATAAAAATGTACTAATTATAGAGTATATACACAAAACAACACCATATAATTTAATTGGATTTAACGCCATATATATATATATATATATATATATATATATATATAGAGTAATGATATAGAACCAACTATCTGGTTTTTTATGGAACCAAATTAATGACGTGTCATGCCAACTATTCCCTAAACCATGAACCATAAACCCTAAATCACGAACCATTCGGATCGGGTGAACCATGAACCACTTTGGGCGGGTAAAAAGAAAAAATTGAATTGAATCTAAAAATAAAATCGAATCAAAAAAAAATTACATTTTTTTTTACCCGGCCCGGACCCAACTCGGCTAGAACTGAACTCGGCCCGAGTGGTTCATGATTTAGAGTTTATGGTTCATGGTTTAGGGAATAGTTGGCATGACACGTCATTAATCTGGTTCCATAAAAAATCAGATAGTTGGTTCTATATCATTACTCTATATATATATATATAATTTTTTTCGGCAAAAAAAATTATATATTAAGTCTAATTGATTACCGGTAGTTAAATAGAAAAAAGTTAAAGAAATCATTTCATTAGAAAAAGTTATAATAAAAAAGGAGTAATTAAATAAATCAATTATTTAAAAAATGATGTAAAATGTTCTGAAGTGTGTATATTTTAACAAATTTAGTTATATTTCATTAAGGTTAATAGTCCCATATTTTATTTAGACAAAGAATTGGGTGAAGTGAACTCTATTTTTTAATATCATTATTATTCACAAAAATTATAATTATTTAAAAAATAAAATATTTTAAATATTAATAATTTTTATACATAACTGTATAAAATTTATGTATAAACTTGATGCACATAAGTGTTACTTTTTATTTAATTTTATTAAAAATCAATGACAAATTCCATTAAATTAGGTTCATTGCCTTAACCGTCTCACTTACCATTATTGTTAAAGAATATATATTTATTAAATCACATATAAATAGATGGTCTAGAGAGTTAATAAAGAATATTAAAAATTGTCATTGACATAAATAAATAGTTATAATACGAATTGATTTATTTTTTAGTTGTATTTGTTGTTTTATATATTTAGAAGTGCTGTTGAGTTTCTCTAAAACTCAAGGCATACTAACATAAATTTGGAATATAATTCATGAAAAATTTAATTCATAAAATAACAATTACAATGCAATAATTATTATACTAAAAAAAATCTGAAAAACAATACTCCATGACACCAGTCACACACACAATAATCAAACCATTATCAAGTCTATTAAGAAAGAGGTCTAAACCATTCACTCTCATTTACCCTTCACAATCCTCATTTCCCCTGCGGCCTTCCCCTATCCCCTATCCCCTATCCCCTTACATAAACGAAATCACAAAACACGGTAACAGCAAGTTGAAGACACGAATTTTCTCTCCTTCGACAACATTATCCGAAACTTGCTTGATTATTTACTCTAATTTAGGCAAATTTTTCATAATCAAAGAAAATCTTAAAGTATATATGAAATGCTTAAGATAACGGTTTAGTTTCTTTATATCTTAAAGATTTATTGTTTTTTTTAATATATGCATTCTTCTGGCCTTAATTTTTGCCAAAGAACACAGATCTATGGTGTTATGTTTTCTTTTTCAATTTACATTTCTTCTCTAGAGAAGCCTTCAGATCTATGAGTTCACATTTTAATAAATGTTTGAAATTATTTTTTGTTAAGAGGAAAATTATTGTTGTTTATTGTGTCTATTTTTTTATTTTAGTGTTCGGAACATTTTAAATTTAATATCTGGAATAGGCCTTCAGCTTGATACAATGATAAAAATTGTTGTTCCAAACTTCCAGTGTAGTTCTTCCCTATAGACACCTTTTTTCGTGAAATTTGTGTAACTTAAACACCGGTGAAAAGATACTTCAATTTTGTATCAAAGAGTTTTAGATTTATTAATTAAATAGGAATTTTATGAGTCCCAGTGTTATTAGTGACTTATGTGCCGGAATGGCTCATGACCGTGTATTTGATTGCATAAATGTTTTTTTTTTTTTTGAAGATGAGAACAAAAAACCAGGTCAGGTAGTGCACTTCTTTGACAATTAGCAGATGTCATCTCCACGTCTGACAATAAAAATCAATTGGTAAGGTTACTAAATCCAGAATCCATTACTAATATGTTCCATTCAAAATTGTGAAAATGTTATAAACTAAAAAATGGACAGGTAAAATATAGAGATAATGATAATCGAACACCAAAGTTTTGAATAAATTTAACATATCTTATATACTCTTCATCATTACATCCTGTCCCAAGTGTATCTCACCTAATAACATGAAAACAGAGATAAATTAGTGAGATTTTCAATATTGGTCAGGAAAACAGTTTGTTTAGAACAAATAGTACACTCATACTGGATACTGCTTATTTTCTTGTTGTAAAAAATAATACAAACTGACTACTTTGCTTGCAGGTGCACTTGAAGATTGAAATCCTGTTAAAAGAAAACATAAATCCAATAAATGTATGTATTAAAGGAGTAGTTTAAAGAAATTCAATGGAAAAGATATTGAAGAACCTTACATTCAAGTGCAAGAATTAACGTGAAAGCCATAAATGGATTTTGATGGAAGACCATATATATTTTCAGTCAGCAGTACTTTAAATTCAAATTGAGAAGCTTCTTGAGTTTTGAGCAACAACAATCATGATTTTTTAAGCACGCGAACTGAAATTCTGAATATAATTTGTTCAAATTTCAAACTTAATAAATATATCTTGAAACAATGAATTTGAATAATGATTTACATAAAATTTCTGACATCAAAAGAAACATTCACGTCAATACATGCTTACTCTATCAATTATTTTATTATGAAAATATTATTTAATAGGATTAGCAAATTGGTTCTAGCATCTTAACGCGAAAGACGGCGTGTGAACTGCACAGTATCACCATGTGGCGAGTTACTGTTCACTCGACACACCATTTCTACACTTTAAACAAATACTTCTACTTTTATATATTTATAGATCTCAATTCGCAATAATTCAATCACTTCAAGTTAAATCATTTTTATATCAATATCAAGTTGATAATTTTCATCGACATTAATTATTGCAATGCAACAATTAATTGACTTTTAAATAACATAAAACCTATATAAGATCTTTTAATGAGACGTGATCTTTTCTTTTTCTTTTTCTTGTTATAGTCAATCGACGGGTGCGCTAGTACCTGAGGACACACAACAAGTACCTAAATCTGATATTTTAATAAAACATAATTAAAAATAATAATTGTGCATGGTGCATTTTTTGGCTCAATTTTTGTTAAAGTTTACTCATTCATAAAAACAAACTGAAATATGTAATTATACACTTAGTTCATATAAATAATTGTACTAGTTCATTAAATAAACTGGAGTGTAAACTAAACAATTTAAGTACTTAATTTTCATATGTAACTAATATATCTTTTATCCTTTTTTTTAGCGCAATATATCTTTGGGTTAATTCTAAATAAATACACGACCTTTAGACTAAATATCAATTTAATCACGACTTTCAAAATTATTGTATAAAAGCCCAACATTTGATGTTATTGCAAATTAATACACGTTTTTTTGCACCTACAGTGAAGAGACGATGTGACTCGCCGAAACTATTATTTTTGTTATGTCAGATTACACGTAGGATGAAATGTCTAAATCATAAATATAAAAAATATTTAAAAAGTGAATTAAAAATAAAATAAAAAATAAAATAAATTATTTAAATTTAAATTCCAAACCTTAAAAACTAATTCTCGCCTTCAATGTTTCAAAATTAAATATATTCACATGTTTCAAAATTAAACAAAATTAAATGTAATCCCTTAGTTTCTCTCCACTCATTCAATCCACTCATTGTCTATTGTCTCCCTCAACCCCTCACTTGTTGTTCTTATTGCAGTCGATCTCCTTAAACTAAATTTGTGAATTATTTATTGAGATTCGATCAATTTTATGAAATGAATATAAATTTTATTTTTTATTTATACTTTAATTGTTATTTTTTTTTAGATTTTAACTTCTTTTAATTATTATTTTTTGGTTGGAATTTATTTAAAAAATGTGTAATATTATGTGGAATAATTTTAAAAATATTATTTAATATGCATCATCCTAACTGACAAGTATACACATGCTTCGGTGAGTCACGTCAGCTCTTCACGGCCGGAGAAAAAAAAATGTGTATCGATTTGCAACAATATCAAAGATTGGGCTTTAATACAAAAATGTTGAATATCGTGATTAAATTAATATTTGGTTAAAAGGTCGTGTATTTATTTAGAATTAAACCTATATCTTTTATCGTATGAGCAGCTACTTTTATCACATGATGTAATATTTGTTGATCACTTATTATTTTGATCAGTAAAAAATAAAAAAATCAGCTCGGTTGAGATTCATTGGAAAAAAATTATACATTGGTTCCACTATAACAATCTGGTGCACCCAAATATTACTCATAATATATATATATATATATATATAATAATTAATTTTCTTTATATTCATATAACAATATACATTAATACTATAGGAAAATAATCCATGATAATATATATATATATATATATATATATATATATATATATATCGATCATTCATGGCTGATTCTTGGCTAAGTAAATTAAGTCAGGAGACAACAATCCATAACATAAATTTGTTACAGACATGATGATCTGGCGATTAATAATGTCGTGGATTCGGAATCGGATACCTGCTAAATTTTTATAATGACATATTATATGATGAACAAAATTTATAAATAGAAATTTGTGAAACTGATTAAGAGATATAATTTATATTATTAAAAGATATTAATTGTAATAATTAAATGATATCACTTATTATTATAAAAAGGGTATTACTCGTGATATTAAAAGGTATGATTTATATTACAATAAATATATTAATAGTAATAACTAAAATATATAACTAATATTATAAAAGAGTAATAGTATAAATATGAAATCAGTTACATAATGAACAAGTTTCATAATAAACCTACTCATTTATTATATCTATAATGATATACTACGTGTGTCGAGTGTATATCATTTTTCCTAATTAAAAATAAATAAAAATTGGCAAACTGTCTTCACATTACGGAAAATGACCATCGTATTTATGTGACAAACATGACGGTATATGAGCATTAAACTTTCCTTCCGATTATTTCAGTTTAATCATTTCTAAAATTGTAAATTCTCGTGGAGAGCGATTTATGAATATTAATATATTATCCCCAATAATCAGATATAATATCAACTGTCAAGTGTTATGAGTACAAACTAATTTTGTTTCCTATTATCCAACTAATTGTTTTGAAGTTGACTTTTAAGTTGCAATATTATCATTCTCATAGGACAAACAGTGGAGTAATAACCTTAACCTTTCACATGAATCTTGCATCATCGACAGAATTCAATAAATGTACTCAATCTTCTAAACCTATAAGCGCAAATGTCTTTTCTCTCTACAGAAAACAATTTCGAAACTTTTAAGTATCAGAATGTATTGTTTACCAATTTCGAATAATTAACAATAAGTAACTAATCATGTATGTTGGGACATGATAAATCATGATACGTGTTATGAATAATTATTTTGTCGATTTTAGATAGTGACGGGTGATCCTCATTTTGTCGACCTTGAATCTATTTTGTTAAATGCTAGGTCACCTAATGACGTTCACATTGGTACTAAAAAAAATTAATAATAATAATAAGGCTATGTATTTTTGAAAGAAATTCCCAGATCAATAAAACTTAATCCTCTATATAAGTAGTAGCAGAATTTATAAACCAAGATGTTAATGCAAAATTGGAGAGGGAACAACAGACAGCTGGTCCTAATGATTTTGAATCCTCTTTTGAAACAGCATAGAGAAATATGAAGAAAATAAACATAAAGTATTGTTGCTATATAATGATTGATCACTTAATCTGTATGATCATAGATTCCAATCAAACCAGAAAAAGATATTGAAAACTAATGAAACAAGGAAATGCTTAGTGCATCTAAATCTAATGCATTAATCTGTACTACCAACGACCATAATGATTCGAGGCAAATTCTACTGTGCACCATATGCACCAATAAAATTGGTGCAATTTAATTTTAGGAGTTCTTTTTCTAATTTTTTTTAGTTTTAGTTTTTTTTTTCAATTTCAGTTTTCTTTTAACTTTAATTTCAGTTTTAGGTTTTTTTTTTCTCGACTCGGACCCAAACTCGGCCCGAGTGGTTCATGGTTCACTCGGCCCAAGTGGTTCATGGTTCACCCAGCCCGAATGGTTCATATATGATTTATGGTTCATTGTTTAGGAGTTAGAGTTTAGAGTGCATAGTCATCCAAATTAAAATTGAATCAAATTGCATGCACAGGAGAGTAACTCATGATTCGACAAGGAAATGCTCAAACTTATGTCTAAAATTCTAAATCTACGAGAATTGCAATAGAGAAAAATAAAGTCAGTAGAAAACTGAATCCTAAAGTTAAATTCGCCCTACTTTATCCAACCCACAAGTTAACAATGGTTTTCCCCACTTTTCCTCCTTTACACTCCAAAAAATTACATTGGGCACCAACAAGTTATATTAGCCCTAATTTATCTAAATTTTCTTACCCTTTATCATTTACTAAGTTCCCAGTGAAACAGCAGAAAACATGTATAAGGGCCTCACTGTGCTCGTATCTACGATTTCCACAAATCCTAATAACATCCACATTAATATAGCAGCAACATAACCATACATGAGTAGGGGCACAAGTGAAAACAATTAGCCTACTGCTTCTCCAGGGCTATATAAACACTAGTTTTCTTCTAATGTTTTTTTATTTCCATAAGTGCATAATCATTTATACATGAGAAACTTTAATGCACAAATCAGCAAATTCATCAAAGTGTTGGTAAATATTTTAGTAATTACACATTATTCACAAATCATAGAAGTTGATATTGAGCACAACTTTTCGAAATATACTAGCACAAAAAAAAAATTGTCATAGCAACTCATAGTAGTTAAATGCTAAAGCACTGTTTTATCTCATTGCAGAGAACATAGCATATTTTCAATCATGACATCTGCCTTCAGCAAATGATTATGCACTTTTTGGACGACTCAACATAATTTGAGAAACAAAGTTAACACAGCAGTTTAGTCCATATTAGTCCAAATAATAGTCTACAAGCAAAGTAGCATAAGAAACACAATTAAACTCACATTTTTGCTCTGATGTTGATCAAGACCTATTAGTATATCTATTTTGAAAATTTACCAAGTTAGTGTATATAATATCAATATCCATCATTTCTAACTTCCTTAAGACAAGATGATTAGATGGAGTACTCAGATGTGACGGTAGCTCTTTCATGTAGATCATCGTTCTATTATATTTTTTAAAATATCCATTGTTTTATACATTTATAGAGGCCAACCTTGGATTTTGTGTTCTAGTAAATGAGTGGAGTACGAACTAGGAACGAGTAAATGATTGCACATTTGGTTCCCTATATCTTGATTCAAGTTTACAAGTTAATCAACATGATTCCAACATGTGATTTAAGAACAGCAACATTTCCATGCTTGCAGTCAGATGTTAGTTGCATTACTTAGATAACAACATATTGTGTAAAGCTCAGTGTATAAGAGTTATTCACAGGTTTTTAGTAATTGACAGATAGCTAATTTCTGAGAAAAGCAAGTGACTGAACTAAAAGTGGTCAATCTAATAATACATCAAGGGGTACTTATTAAGGGAGAGTGGGGAGAGAATAAGGAATACCTATTGCTGTATTCACATTTCACACATCTCTAATAAACAAGCTTTCCTGCATTTACTTGATAACTCTTCCACTTGCATAAAAACTCCTCATAAGCGAATGCTTTCCCCAATTTAGATAAGCTTTGTTTCAACTTTGTAAGAGTGGCAGAGTTCAACTTGACCCCTCGTTCAATCATGTCTTCAGCACACTTAACTGCTTCAGGAACCCGATTCATATCCCTAAGCCCCACAACCAACAAGTTACCAGTTTCATCCAAATCAGAACGATAATTTTCAACCATACATCTCCAAACCCTAATTGCCATATGAGGATCTCCACCATCTAAGTATGTCTTGACTGATGTAATGCAATCTTGTTGCATAGGAACAAACTCATTCTTCACCATCTCTTTAAATATTTGAGTAGCCTCCCTTAGCTGTCTGTGTTTGATCAAAGAATGAAACAATAAACCATAAATTTCAGAATCAGGAAACGCCCCATTATATACCATCTCATCTAATAGCTTAATAGCTGCATCAAAATCCTTGACATTGCAATACAAGGATATCAATAATTTGAACATTGTTTTATCTGGACGACAAATGTTCTTCCCAGTCATCGTCTCCCAAACTACTTTAGCAGATCTCGCATCACTCTTCCTCGCACATTCATGAATCGCAAACTTAAAGAACTTCATGCTCGGATAACAATCCTTCTCCTTCATTGAATCAAAAAAAGTAAGCACTTCACGCAGTCCTTCCGGACCATTCAGTATCGTACGCAAGAAAGTATCATAAGCAGTCACATTCCTGTTATCCCATCCAATAGCCATCACCATATCCAAGAAAGTTTGCCTAGCTCTACCCACGTCGCCCTCCCTCTCCCAACCGTCGAGCAAAATCACATACGTCTCTGCATCCAATCTAATCTTCCCCTTCAAAACTCCCAAATAGTCCTTTGCTAGTTGAGTTTTTCCCTCGCTACAGATTGCAAGCAGCAAGCATTTTAAAGCTGCAATGTCGGCTACAACACCATACTGACCTATAACCTCAAAACTCAAAATGGCCTCCTGCACACGATCAGCAGTCACATAATTACTGAACACTGACTTAAAAGTAGTCAAAGAGAGCAACGATTCTTTCCTCATGGACTTAATAGCATCCCACATTGCATCAAACAAGCAATTCCTTCCCAACATATCCACAACCAAGTTCCAAGCATATGGACTATGTTTATTGTTCAACTGAAAACTCGACCACCGGAAAAACTTCACGGCCGAGCCAGGGCACCCGTACGACAATCTGAGCACCTCCTCCACATCTTCTCCCGAAACCCTAATTCCCGTATCATTAAGAACCCTCTCAACAGTCACGGCCGGAGTATTAGAGACGATTTCGCACAAAATTTTCAGTTTTGGTGGCAAATTGGGTAACTCAGTGTACGAAATGAAATTTGATCGCTTACCAGTTGTCTGGTGGCGGGAATCCCGATTCGGAGAGACGTGAATGTTGATTGGATAGTCGAAATCCACAGAAATACGATCGTCGTGACGGTGATAGCGCTTTTTTCTCGGATCAATTTTAGATGATGATGAAGTGGACGATTCTCCCGGGGGGGATCTTTTTCTGGAATTCCTCATCGACTACACTCTTTTACTGCATATATGAGGTGTAGTTACGATCATGAACGGAAACGAGCAAAATCAGTCGGAAATTGGGTCATCATCTGAAACCCTAGGTTAGAGGATTAAGGGTTTTTGATTGGGGTACCAAAATTGATGAGAATAGCTGCAGACCCGTAGGGTTAACCCGGTCCGGCCACTTAATGGGTTGGATATTTTAAGGGCCCGGTTATTAGCACCCCCATTATTAGGAGATACACCCCCATAAAATATTTTCGAAAAATTTAATTTGAATTTAATACATAATTTCGAAACATTGATGTTGAAATTGTATCTTAATTTTGGAACATTTATTTTGAAAGTTTTCGAGCAGAATTTTACTTTGCAAAACTTCAGAAATTCGGCATCTTCTTTTCGAAATATGTTAGTGATTTCGAAAAATCACTTTCGAAATTAAGATACAATTTCAACACCCATGTTTCGAAATTATGGAGGGTGTATCTCCTAATAATGGGGGTGTTAATAACCGGACCCATATTTTGAAATTTTAAAGCCCGTTTGGAGACGTTTAAATTTTATGGGCCTCGGTCATGCGTCTGGGGTTGGGCTTTAATGCGAACTTGCTAAGAGCATTAACGATGGGCTTTTTTGTCCAACCACACGGGCCACACCCCCCACTTGCTAAGCTTGTTGTTTGTGAGTTTAGTTTAGGTGTCAATTTTTTGTTGAGTTTTAATAGGTGTAATAATTGCTTGTAATTGAGGTCACTTATTATAAATGTATTGTTTTGTTATTTTTTACAGGTAAAATGGAGAATTTGGAAGCAAAACTTCTACTATTTATTTGTGAAGTCAGTTGAAGGATAAATTTAGAAAAAAAAATAAAGAACGAGAACGAAATGTGAAAATATAATATAATCTGTGGAGAAATTAAATTTAGCCCAGAATTTTTTTTGAAAAGAATTTAATTTTAATTAGTGGAGCCCGTCAAAGTAGCAAACCTTATTCCGCCTTCTCATCAATTGGGCGGCCCATGTATTTTTATTATACACCAATAATTTACAAGTATTTTGGTAGTGTATAATATATGGTGCTTCATAATCGTAATCAAGCACGCCTTAGCAAATTTTATTTTATTTTTGTGTTTTACATTTTTTGTGTGCATGGTTCACGAACAAAAGTACAAAGATCAAGATTCAGGATCATTTACTAGTCGATTGTGAATAATTCTATTAAAAAGAAAAATCTGGGTGGCTATATTTTCACTAAGTACATGCATGTTACTCCCTTCCTCCCTGTTTTATATTGTTCATTCATTGTTTAGCTCGTGTTTTAATGAGCCAATTGTTTATTAATATTTAAAATTATACAAGAAACTTTTAAAGTGGGTATGATAGTCAATTTGTTATTTTATATATTAACAAACAAACCACTCGTTAAAACACGAGTCAAATAGTGAATGAATAATTTAAAACAGAACGGGGAAGTAGTAAACTAGCAATTAGCAATTAAGACACAAACAAGACAGAGGTAAATAATTGGAATTAGTTTCTTCAATATTTCATTATTCGTGTTTAGTTATCTCATCCTCTTTAAGTCAACTTACATAACAGCAAATCAATTCACAGTTTTTCCTATAAAAAAGAAAGAAAAACTAAATACATTATGTCACAGATCAACTTAATTACCACCATTTGATAAAATATGGATCTCCATGTGCTGACATTCATGAATCAAAGACAGGGAGTTAAGTTGATAATAAATCCTTTAAAATCACCGAGTAAATCTTTTCTGCCTCCCTAAATTAATCACTTCATCAGTGGACTAAAGCGGCAATTAATAGCTGTAAGTATTTAATTATTTTACTTGTTTATGATTAATTAAGTAATCACCCCCCTCCATCGTATTTTTTATTGTTCAAGCCAAAATGACACGAATTTTAATAAGAAAGTTGATTAAATATTAAAAGAATAAAATTATTTTTTGTTTGGGTGATTTGGTCATTTTTAAAAAATGACAAAAAAAAAATATTTTTGCGTGTAATTATCAATAACATAAAATGTAATTTAGATATATTTATAATAAATTTATTTGAGAGGGTAAAATTGTTCTTTTGCTATTTATGGAATGAAAAAATTATATAAAGATATTTATTTATGAATTTTAAACATCTCTACTATATATAAAGATAAACTTTTAGGTAAAATCAAATCGCTCTATTCAAAATCCCTCTAATCTCAATAACTCTAATTTTAAATTTAATCTCAATTTAGTATTTGAATCCAGATAACAATAATATGTTATTAATAGATTTGATAAATATTTAGTAATAAAATCCGCCAAAAACTCAATCATATATTATTCATTAATTTGGTCAATGTTATAATTAAAATTCAATAAATAAATCTTTAATATATTAACAATTGATTTGATAATTCAAATGACCTTATACAATAATTGTACGATAAACAGGTGAAATTTATTTCAATGTTTTGTGTGCATGCATTGCATTAATTATTTCAATTACGTATAAGCGTGTCAATATATCCTAATTTGTTAATATAGAATTTTAATGGCAATTATATTTATGTAGTTGCACAAGGATTACTTGTACATTATGGGAGGGCTATTACGAACCATTAGTGAGTTACAATAACGAGCACCCAAATGAGCCGATAATTATTATTTTAGAATACGCAAAAATTGAACCACATTATAGAGGTATTTTTTTTCCAATTACCAATTATATATTTTTTTAAAAGAGATTTTTCATATTTTGCTTATATTAATATTAGTTGTTTTCTCTATACAAGAAAAATATGTCTCTAATAAGGTTTGTTTTATTTAATACTTATTATTCAGTTTTATTAATTGGCTACTGAAATTATTTTGTTAAAATTATGAATTGATCCAAGCTTGAAACCATCCTTATTAAGATTTCTGCCCCAATAACTGCACGTAAGACCCCACCCATTCGATCATTTGCTTACGATGAGTTAGACGAGGATGTTGGTTATCTTCCGATGAAAATTTGATCAGAAAAATAGAGGAGAAAAATAGTTCATCCAAGTTAGTTAGTATTCTTATTATTTTATTATTTATTTTAAATCTTATGAAAAAATATAAAAAATAAATATATTATTTATTCCTCAAATTATGTATATCAATTTATAAATTTAGTTTCAACAGACTACTTCTTCATCAATTTGTGACGACCAAATGGTCGAATGTGAAGAAGTAACTCCCGAGAACAAGAGGAAACATGAAGGGAATGAATGTCAGGAAGATGATGATGGTGGTGTTGAGGGTCAAATGTCGACCACTAAGCGGATCTTGACGGTCAAACTTGAGAGGGAATAATACCACAAACTGAAGATATAGGACAAGCACCTTATAGAATAATACGAAAGTTATTATTATCATTATAGTTTTTTAATTGTTAATCATTTTTTCAGTAGTAAAAAATAAGTATGTTCAAATACGTTTTTTTTAGTTTTTTAATTGACAATCTCTACACTATTTAGGTTTCACTATTATTTAATTAATTTACAATTGAGAATATATATATATATATATATATATATTATAAATGTATTGTTCTTCATTGCTATGTACAATTTTTTCTCCTATTTTGTAATATAAATTTGAATGACAATAAAATTTATATTCGTGTTTTGATATTTTAAACAATACTAATATACAAAATAAATTTCGACTAATGTAAACAAAATAATTTCTTATTTTTAAAAAGAAAAGACATACACAATTAGTATAAAATACAACTACACCCATTATATTATAAAATAAAATTAATTCAATAATCGTATTATGATATATTTCAACCCGCGTACTACGCGAGTCTAAGAACTAGTAAAAAAATATATAATGGAGAAAGTCAGAAAACATTATTATTATTCAGGGATAAGGCGAAGCGGTTTAATTTAAATACTGCAATTTCATTTATTATGTAGTTGTGACTTGTGAGGTGTTACTATAATGATATATGTGGAAACATAATCTCCAGGAGACAAGGGAACTTTGCTAATTCCGAAGCCAGCTTTGAATTTCTCATTGCCTGTTTATTTAATTTACTTGACTGAACCAAGCATTAATGAGGCTTAATAAATAGGGTAATATCTTCGTCATTTTAAGAATTAAGAGATATAAAGCTCCCTAAGTACACTTCTATTTTTATATGTCAATTTTTTTATGTTCGCAATGTAAGTTTAGGTGTGTACTGCTATGAAAACGAAGGCAAGAATAAATCAGAAATCGAGTTAAGGAAAATCTTTTTCCGTATAATAAATACGTCTCGATTAATGCTCACATGATATAAAGTAAAACGGTTTCAATATTTGATTTTAGTAACACCACTGAAAACAAAGCAACAACGAAAGAACATAATTTAGAACGGAACGAAAAACTAAAGTGTACATGCACGAAAATTTTCGAAAACATATGCAGATCATGGTTTAGCGTATTTTCAAAGTAAATTTCGAAAACAAGGAATATGTCTATCTATATATGAATTCACTCTGAGATCGTGGAGAAAAAGATGGAGGAAACACGAATTACGTGGGCGGTTTTGACGGCACTGACTCTACTTGAAAGTTACGAAACGTCTAGGTTCAAAGAACCTTGCGGATGAGTTCAAATTCAAATTCGGATAAGTATTGATCGGTCTCCGCACGTTGGATAAGTTCAAATCGAACTCTGGGTCGGACCAAATCCGAATGGGCCAACCAAACCTATCCAATTCAAAAAATTGGGCCGGTAGAGTTAGGGTCCTCATACACATATTTTGAAGAACATGAACTTACTCTCATATATATAAAAAGAACTTTCCTTACATGTTTCCTATGTGGGATAAGTGGGAAAAACTACACTTAGTTTTTCCTCACCCAATAGAAATCCTCTTACTATAGGTTGTGACGTCTCATCTTCTCATATTAATTTCTCACTCACCAAAATTTGATTTTGATATTTTAAATATATCACGATCATCTACTCCGCAAGTAGAATTATCCTATCACAATTAATTTCCCAGAAATTAAAGTTTGATCCTCCAACCATTTGGTCAAACATGAGTTTTTGAAACAACTCATACCAAATTTCCAACACTCAATAATATTTCACAATCGAGATCTCTAACACATAGATTCGGGATTATGATGGTTTGTTGAATATTTTTTCATATTTCATTTATCACGCATTCAGCTTATCCAACATTGAGTGAAACACATAAGGTTACACATATGATCTGTGAATACTCCGTCCAACTTATAAAATGAATTTCATTGAACTAAGGGGTTCTATAAAATGAATTACTCCATGTACTTAAGACAAGATTAATAATAATTTTCTGTTGAATTTAATTTAATGATACGTATTGTGAGATTTTTTAAATTAAAACGACACTTATTAAATTATTGATTGGAAGGAGTATTGTTGATCTCCACTTAACCAGCCAAATCTTTCATTATCGATCATCATGTACAGGAAAGATTAAGGTAATGGGAGGGGTAATAGGAATAATCTCCATTAATATTGCTTAGCAATTTTTTTTTGTATATTCCTACTTTCATTGCTTAATTTCATCCTCACTCAACCCTCGTCAAATGATATCAATTGTTGATTTTCTAATTAAACAATGATAATATAATTAATATTCGCATAGCTATTGACTCCTTAATGATACCCATTACAGTTATCATTCTCAAGTTATACGAAGTGGACCCTAATTTAAACGGATTATTTCAAAATAGACATGAAAGATTGGTTTAGACAAGGAAACACTTAATTAAACTGAAGACTCAAGGAAATATACAAATTATGGATGCTAATTAATTTCTTAAAATTGAGCATTAATTATGAAGACATGATGATACATTTGGAAGCAACTTGTAGCACTAAACAAGTGGAATGTCCTAATCCATGCATTTTATTTTTGTTGATCCATGATTTTCAACATTCCACATCGATCCTCGTAACTTGATACAAATATGATCAATCGTCTACTTAAATAAGTGATGTTGCATGAAACTTTAATCATAGAAAATTGAGTTGTGATGTACCACAACTTAGCACTAACATACATTTAGTTTGGATCTCATTTGTTTATATACACCACATGCCCCTGTTCAAAATATAATTTTACTGTAAAAGTTTACCTGACAAATCGTATCTCTCTCTCGAGAAATTGTAATATTTTTATGTTCTGAAAGTAAAAATTGTGGGACGGTACCACATAATGCCTGGTGTCATGGACTCATGATACTTAAATTATGTCGTGGTATATATATTATTAGGTATTGTTAGGAAAAATAATAAAAGAATTCATTTTCCTAATAATAAAAGAATTCATTTTGCACTTCCACAAATTCGGACTTTTAGATATGATGAAATTCTTTTATGGTATCAGAGTCTTCAGGCTCATGCCCACGTTCTATAAAAGAATTAATTTTGCATCTCTCTACAAGTTCGAACTTTTTGATGATCAGACGAAATTCTTTTTTATTATATACACTATAAACGGGTTACATATACATTATTTCAGTTCATTTTTTATTTCGCGCCTCTCTCTCTTCTCCTCTCACCCGTCACGCGAAAACTACCTCTCCGTCTTTTGAATCGCGTCTCAAGCGACCAGACTTTCTTCACATGAATTGCGTCTCAAGCGAACGAAAACTCCTCCGCACTCACCGCCGCTGAAAATCGCCGTAGTATGTTCGTCTGTTACTCAGAAAAACTATCAAAACTATCACTATTATTGTATGATAAACTATGTATCTTTGTGATATACATAAACTATCACTGCTATGTATAAAAACTCTGACTGTAATGCTATTAAATTATCACTGGTATGCCAAAAAAAAAAACTATCACTAATACACATAAAAACTATCAGTGTTACTCATAAAAACTATCATTGTTACTCATGAAGACTATCACTGTCACTGTAAGAGAAACTAAGTATCACTGTTATACACATAAACTGTTATGAAGAAGAAGTATTACTGTTACGCAAAAGAACTATCACTGTCACTAGTGAAGGCACAATTTCTATCGGAAAAATTAGAATTAAAGCATCAATAGCAGCACGAGATCATTGAGTGAGAATGAATGACTGAGAGCATGAAAAAAGCTGATGTTGAGCAAGATCAATGGCACGATGGGGCGGCGTGATGCACTGGCGCGAGAGTGAGAATGAAATAAGAATGAACTGATCGCTAGGTGTCCGCTGGGTAAAAATTGGAGCGAATGGATTGGGGGTAAAAAATCGGGTCAACTCATTTCTCAAAATGGATCATATATTGAAATAAGGTTTATAATGTGAACATGGTTCAAATGAGTGTTACTCATTTGTGTTATTTGATAAAAAAAATTACACCCGGCCCGTAAACCTATAATATCCCCCTATCATCTAGACCGACCTGATATACTGATTGAACAATCAATAAATTCAAGGCTGGAAGCTGACTACAAGATATAGTAATCAAATTGTGAAATCCATGACTAATCTAAATCAAATGTACAAATTAATATAAAAGCTCTTCAATTCACGTGATCATATGGGTTGTATAGTGTGTAGGAAAATAGGTAGGAAGGAGAGAGATTCTAAAATTCCTCTCATTCATTCATACATTAACTCAAAAATTAATATATTTCCTATTGCTGCTCCAAAAAAAAAAAAAAACCCTCATAAACTGTATTGGGGTGTAAGGAATCTAACAAACGTGGGCATTGCGAAAGAATCGCCGATCCTTATGCAATTTACCCTAATCTCACTCTCTTCTCTTCTTAATTTCTCATCCAATTTAATTAATTATTAATTTATTACTAAAAACTCTGCCAGCTAACAATCCCTATACACTCCATAAAATAAAATAAAAATTTATATATAATTAATTAATTCGTCAAGTACATGAAATCCAAATCCTAGTATATAATAAGGCATGCACAAAGTTTGAACTCATCATACCTACTTTCATTCCACTTTTTTTGTCCATATTTTTCAAAATGGCACTAGCAAACAAAGAGCATATCCAAAACAATTCAAGTAGCATGGCAATAATCCAAGCAAGTGCTTTTTACGACCAAGATTTCGGGCCCAAATTAATTCACTCCAATTCTCCAAATTCCTCCCAAGAATGCATCTACGGCGTCTACCAAGAGCCCGAAAGCCCGAATAAGGCGGCCAAGAACTTCACCATGAGCAATTCTTCTTCAGTTTCCAGCCCCAGCAGCTCCAACTCCAACGGATTGATTTATAATTTATCCGAGGAGGGCCACTCCGTCATCAATTTCAAGCCCGAATTTGGCAATTTCGCCCACTTTACTGGATCGTTTCTCAGCTTTGAGCAAAGTAAATGGGCCGCCCCTAAACATGTGTACCCCAAAATGTTGGGTGATGAAGATCATGAGTATCCTACAGTATGGGAAGCCGATTTGGAGTACCAGATGACTCCCAAGCCCACTACTCATGGCCCGCCGGAAACTTCCAGCTGCCACCACGCCGCTGCCCAGAGTGGCGGCGTGCAGGTGCCGTGGCTGAACGATCAGGAGATCGTCGTCGGTGATGGTGGTCAGGAGATCAGCGATAATAAACGCCCATCTACGGTAATTAATAGTTTCAACATATATTTAAATTCAAAATATCAACAATCGTCGTGTAATTTTGATATTGTCCAATTTTAGTCCTGCATTCTGTTAATTTTTCAATATTATTCATTTTTGTGTCAATTTTAATATTGGACATATAATATGACCAAAATTAAAAAGAAAAAGGCCAGATCAGTTTACACATCTTTTTTTTTTGTCCCACATTAGTTTTTACACCAAAATTAAAAACGAAAATTTACTCATAATTTTTACTCTCACAATTATTTATTTACACTCTATGACATTACTTTTCATAACACAAATAACGTATAACCACACAATTACAGTTGATTTGACCAAAATACCCTTACTTTATCATTTTAACAAAGTAAAAAATAATATTTCCTTGGTTTTCGTGTCCAGATCAGTGTGAAAACTGATCTGGAACAAAGGTAGTGTTATTGAAAATGACCAAAATTGAAAAATCAAAACACTCACAATTAAAATTGGATAAAATTGGACACAATCTAAGTTATAGAACGATCTTGATCATATTAACTATAGTTGAAATTGAATATATGTGCATGACTTTGATTTAAATGGATGATTAATTATATATAGGGAGAAAATGAGCAAGCTCTGAAGAAGCAATGTGTTGCTTCAAAGAAGACCAAACCGAAGACAGAATCAACATCCAAGGATCCACAGAGTGTTGCAGCTAAGGTTAATTTCATTCTTAATTTCTCGACTTAATATACATATATATAAAATATTAGTTGGTGTAAAGATTAAGCAAAACATTTTAGAAGAAATTAATAGTTAAGCTGATTTAAAGAATGTCTGTGATGCAGAATCGAAGGGAACGAATCAGCGAACGCCTTAAAATACTTCAAGAACTTGTCCCTAATGGTTCCAAGGTACCTTTTTTTATTATTTTTTTGGCAATTAATTAGACTATATATCTTTAATGTTCATTAATTTTAACTTAGATTTTGTGATCATGTTTCGTGTATGTGAAGGTTGATCTTGTTACGATGCTCGAAAAGGCAATCGGTTACGTCAAGTTTCTCCAGTTGCAAGTGAAGGTAATATCACAACCCGGCCTAAATCGAAGAAATTTCCATATTATGTAATTAATAATTTTGGAGTATTAATTAAAATGAAATATATTGGATTATGTAGGTTTTGGCTACTGATGAATTTTGGCCAGCACATGGTGGAAAAGCTCCTGACCTATCTCAAGTTAGAGAAGCCATTGATGTGATTCTTGCATCTCAAAGAGACCGAAATTCCAGCTCCACATGAAATGAGAGCTAGAAGAGAAATTAAGAAGCTAATTAAATCCCTGAATTTGAAAAGGGGCAACAAATAAATTGAAGTGCAACTTCTGATCGAGTGTCATAAATGTTTACATCTTGGAGTTGTTCCTTAATTCATTTCTTTCTTCATACATTTATTTATTAATTCAAACTAGTTTTTTTTTTTTTTTTTTTTTTTATCTTGGAGTCTGAAAATGTGACCTCCAGATTCCAGAAGATCTAATTGCAACAGTATTGATTCGAAATGAATGAACCTTCTATGCAGTTATATGTTTGATGCCGGATACTTATAAACATTGGATTTTGGTCAGGAAAGAAAAATAAAAACTATAATGTGTATCTATATATAATATATAAAAAAAGGATTATACATATTTTGGAGGGTCAATTATATTAATACTATTTTTTTAAATTTATATATATATATATATATATATATATATATATATATATATATATATATAATTTTTTTTTAACCAACTATGTGATTTTTTTTATGGGTGTGTTTTGTCAACTCATCATCCACATAATTAATTCTACTCTAATAAATTATAGAATATTTTATAATATATTATATCCTAAACCATGAACTTTAAACCCTAAATAATGAACCATTCGGGTTGGGTGAACCATGAACCACTCATGGAATCAGAAATTTTTAAAAACAAAACTAGATCCGTAGTTTCACATAATACGTCAGAGAAAGAAGAATCACCCAAAAAAAAACAAAAAAAATTTAGTGATAAAAGAAACACTCTGTTTTGAGATCTTCCACAAATCGTCAATCTAAGACCGAATCTTGCTTAGTTCAAACCTTCTTTGGAGAATCGCTTGGGATCTCAGAAATATCGCCCATGGGGGAGAGAGAGTTTGTTGCGGTGCTGAAATTCTACAAGTGAGGAAAAGTAATTAGGGTTTCTATATATATCAAAGGGGTAGTTTGGTAATTGCATTAGTAGACGATTTTGTATCAGATGTATTTTTACTACAAGAAAATGGGGAAATAGTGACGAAAATTTAGCGATAAAATTAAATTTCATCGTTAAAATCAACATTTTAGCGACGATTTAGAAAATTTCATCGCTAAATTTCATGATTTAATGTTTGCGACGAAATTAAAATATTGTATCACTATATTTGCGACCAATTACGTTTTATTGTATCTAATAATTAGAATAGCGATTAAAATGTTATTTCATCGCTAATATTTAGCGGCGAATTAGATAATTTCGTAGCTAAATTTCAAGATTCAACATTTGCGACAAAATTAAAATATTGCATCGCTACATTAGCGACCAATTACGTTACTTTGTAGCTAATGATCAGAATTGCGATGAAAATTTTATTTCATTGCTAATATTTAGCGTGAATAATATAATTTCGCTTTAACTAAATTCTAAGATTTAATATTTGGCAAGATTAAAATATTTCATCGTTATATTAGCAACCAATTATGTTATTTTGTAGTTAATAATCAGAACAGCGGTGAAAAAATTATATCATCACTAATATTTAGAGTCGAAATAAATAATTTCATCGCTAAATTTCAAGATTTAATATTTGCGAAAAAATTAAATATTTCATCGCTATATTAGCTATCAGTTATATTATTTTGTTGCTAATAATCATAATAGTGATGAAAACTTTATTTCATCGCTCATATTTTAATGGTGAATTAGATAATTTCGTTGCTAAATTTCAAGGATTAATATTTACGACGAAATTAAAATATTTAATAGCCATATTAGCAATCAATTATGTTATTTTGTAGCTAATAATCAAATAGCAATGAAAATTTTATTTCATCGCTAATATTTTAGTGATAAATTAGAAAATTTCATTGCTATATTGATGATGAATTATTTTATTTGTAGCTTATAATCTGATTAGCGACAAAATTTGAATTTCATCGTTAATTGTTTAGCGAAAAATTAGAAAAATTTTGTTTCTAAATTCCAAGGATTAATAGTTGCGACAAAATTAAAATATTTCATTTCTATATTAGCGACGAATTATGTTGTTTTATAGCTAATAATTAGATAAGCGATGAAAATTCGAATTATATCACTAATATTTTAATGGCGAATTACATAATATATTACACAAACTTTTTTTTTAATTAGTATCCTAACCATTATACAATATAATACACAACTAATTTTTTTCGAATTAATATTATTGGAGTTTGTGGAAATACATTATATATTCAAAGATGAGTCGGTATGCTGTGAAACTTGTTCACCGTAAAACTGGTTCATTTTTTTTTGCCATGACCCTTTAGTTATCACGACTAATACCATTTTGTAACATAAGTCACACCATTCAGTTATCACTACTAATACCATTTTAAGTTACACTCTTCAATTATCATAACTAATGCCCATTGTTGTATTATAAGTTATCACTTTACTAATGTTTAATACCCTTTATACTAAAAGAGTCACACCTTCATTATCACAATTAACACTAATATAAGACCATTTTGTTTCATTATAAAAACTGTTCACACCTTGTCCATCCATTATTATTTGTTAATATTTATTTCAAAAGATTTAATAATTTGGTAAATAATTTTGGCAAGAAAAATTCAATTATTTTTAAATTTAAACCAGTTTCTTAAATAAATGAACAATATATATATATATATATATATATATATATATATTATAATTTTGAAAAATTAATGATTTTAAACTAATAATATTAATATAAATCCCCAAAATCAAACTGTTTTCAAAACTTCCGGTTGAACCTTCACATTAACCGCTTGTCCAATTACTCCTTAAAAAACAGTCCATTATTATTTTTATTATTTATTAAATCAATTATTTTTTTTTCTAAACCTTCATATAATGTTATTGTTTTTATCTCAATATCATTTTTCTAAATAAATTTGGCAAAGTCAAAAATCTCTTTCAATTATTTTTAAATTTAAACCAGTTTCTATTGTAAATTTTAAATGAATAATTATAAATATATATTTTAATATTTATAAATAAATATTTATTTTTAATGTAACATTTTAAAAAAATATTAATGATTTTAAACTAATAATATTAATATAAATCCCCAAAACCCTTCCCCCGCTGCCAAAAGATCGTGGATGACGACGGATTCATCGATTTGAACGAGTTCAAGGTGTTACACTGCGGCGGCGGCGACAGCAACAAGGAGTTGAAGGAGGCCTTCGATCTGTACGACAAGGACAAAAACGGTAAGATTTCCGCCACCAAATTGCACTCTAGCTGGAAATTGTCTTTTCTTGTTTTTACTCATTGGTTATACAACACCAAATATGAATTGGAGATGAACATTCATATTTCTTTGTCGCTTTCTTCATAAACATAAGGAGGAAAAATGGTCTTACCCTTTTGTTTTCAGTGTATGCAATGAAAACTTGAATAAATCTCGAAAAAACAGTCCAATTATTAAGTTGCTACTTGTTGATAATGCACAGAATATAAAGATATTTAGTTAACATAAGAAAGTTGTAAATCCAAAAAAGTATATATGCAGGCCACCTGATGTGTTTCTGTTCAACACAAAATATGAGTTATTACTTCAGGTATATAATAATTAATATGTTGGTTCATACTTGCAATTGTGATTTAAGAAGAGAAGCTTAACTAAGGTTGGATGCTCATTATAGCCTTCTTAGTCTTACCCTTTCTTACTAGTTCAATTTCTGGAATTACTGTTAGTAACTACTACTATTAGGAGTGGATTTAGTATCTGTATAGTTTCTGGAATTTCTGGAATTACTGTGACAAGTTACTGAAATTTATATGTTGCATAGATTCCTTTAGTATCCAAGGCTAATTTGCAGAGGGAATGGAAAAGGTAGAGGCCGTGGAGAGTGTGCGTGGGTAATGTGTATTGAATAGCTAGTGACTTTGTCAAACATTGAATGGAGGGTGAAATTATCATTCTGCATATATCTATTTTAGTCTCAAAATTTATAGGGTATAAATTGTGAATAAATTAATTGTTTTCTTAAAGTTCTACTAAACATTTATCTCGATCAGCACTTATCATATCTTCTTCTTTCTTCTTTCATTTGGATACTTTATCAAAACAAAAACATAACAAGTGAAGTTTCTGATATCGCAACTCCATAAAATTGTGCCCTTTAATTAAGAAGAAATCTATTGTGCTTAGAAAATTAAGGCAAGAATTTGTACAGTTTCTGATGAGGAGAAAGAAAGGAGGGCTGAGCTTCTTCTTGAGTAGAGTTTCTGCAAATGTGGGATTCTGTATAATTTTGGGGTTTCTAGTTGATTATTGTCGAACTTTTGAGGAAAAAAACAGAGTGCGATCGCATCGTCGCCAATCGCAATTGCCACGCGATCTGGCCTGACTATGTGATTGCATTATCTCCATCGGTGGCGGAATCTAGCTTTAGGGAACTCGATGATATTTTCTTGCAGGTCTGTTACACCACAAACTCATAATCTTGTGCAATATGATTTTCGCAATCTTTCTGTATATGGAAGTTTTGCGCTATTTGATTAATTTGCTAAACATTCGATATTGTGTTTATATATGTGTGCAGTCTCAGACGAGAATTTGGCTTGGAAACCTTCTCAACATTGCCTCTATCTGATTTGGCTTGGTAAGAATGCAACTCTTCCTCTCTGAGCAGTTTCCACTGGTCTTCGACATCTTCATAACCTTCTCTTGGGCTCGCTCGCTGCTGCTAACAAAGTCTTGGTTGATTTCACTTCCTTTAACTTAGATGTTTCAAATTGCTAAGTTTTGAAAAATTCAATTATGAGAGGTTATAGCTATGCCCAATTCTAGGGTTTCACACAAAATCTATTGTTGTGAATTAATTGATATTTTGTTGATTTCAGGGGCAAATTTTGGATTAATAGATTGTAGAATCACAAATAATGAGGTTTTAAGGTTTTCCTCTTTTCTCTTATGATGTCATTTATTTAGTTTAGTAATTTTTGCACATGTATGTATCGAACCCAACAGTTCTATTTTTTTGAATATGTTACAAACTAGGTAAGAAAAGAACGTTGCAAATCGAGCTAAGTTGAAAGTTAATCATTGTGGAGGTTCAAAGTCCCTTGTCTGTCACATGAGTTATGATACTGTAAGTATTTAACTTTTTATTATTCAATACTTGATAAATTATATATATATTTTAATTGCATAGTCTTTGAGTAACTTGTTATCTCTTTTTACAGGTTGTTGATATATCGATTACGAGCGTTCCTATGATGACTGCACGATTCTTAGATTTGTAGACTTTTTTACCATAGATTGTTAGATTAAATTGTAAATATTTGATCTTGTAAATTTCAGATTTTTATTGATTGCAATATTGTTCAATTTATACTTTAATGTATTTTGTGGTTAAGAAGTTTAAACTTATTTTAAATACAAATTGTTTGCAACTAGTTCAGGTAGAATTAAAAAAAAAAATTAATAATAAATTATGGTGAAATTAAAAAATTCGTAGCCGATATTTATGATTTCATACAATATTTTGTTGCTATCGACGCTAATTTTGCAATGAAATGTATAATTATATTGCGAATAGTTTGTGATGAATTGTGGTATGTGGTCACTAATATTTGCAATGAAATAAAAACTTTGTCACAAAATTTAGCAATGAAACCCATATTTTTATCGCTAAGATTTGCAACGAAACCAATATTTCATCGCTAACATTTGTGACAATTCATATTTTCATTGCTAACATTTGCAATGAAACTCATATTTTTCATTGCTAACAATTTAAGGCGAATTCCATATTTTCGTTGCTAGCATTTTGCGATGAAACATAAATTTTCATCGCTAACAATTTGCGACGAAACCCATATTTTCATCACTAATATTTTGCGACGAAGCCCATATTTTAATCGCTAACATTTGCGATGAAAAGAAAATATTCGTCGCAAACAGGTTAGCCACGGGTGCATTGCGACAAAGCTGGCGACGAAATAATTTCATCGCTAATTCATGTTAGCGATGAAAATAATAGATTCAGCGACGAATTTTTTTGCAGCTAATTTTCTGTTTTCTTGTAGTGTTTGGTGAGATATCTCCTCCAAAGGCAAACAGTATTTTGACGCGGGCCTAACCGCAGTCGCGGGCCTGACCGATACGTACCAAACATCCATTTAGCCACGATAACTCCCCAATCGTGGCCTAATCACATCTAGCAAACAGGGCCCTAATGAGTGAAGAACCCTAGATTCACAATTGAAAAACCAAAGGGAGGATAAAATAATTTAAGTGTTGTTATAAGTTTTCTTTCATTTCGGCTGATGAATCGATTTGGAGTCTTCGACTGAGTGCCTATCTCACTAATTTAGTAATTTTAATTTGCAGCATTAAATTTTTAATTTTAGTTGCCCCATAATTTTAGTTATTCTTTTGGCTATTCTTTTAGTTACAGCATAATTTTTGTTGCAGCATAATATTTTATTCTTTATTCTTTTGATTTTAATTTTAGTTGCAGCATGATTATAGTTATTAATTCAGCATTTAATTTTAATTTGATTTTTGATTTAAATTTATTATTTGAATTGCCTAGTGTATAATAAAATGGAGTAAAAAAATGAAAAAAAATAAAATTAAATAGTCAGCGTCCACGTCACACGCGCAATCGAAGATCCCCAAATTTTTATCGAAAAATTTTTTTTTTTTCCCGGCGAAAATGAGACCAAAATTGAATAGTTAAATTTTTTGGGACAAAAAACGGATTACAAAAAAGTTACGGGACCAAAAAACTTTTTTTCTCTTAGAATATTGCCAAGGGTTCATTAGCAGAAAATGCTTCCTTGTCCACGGGCGCTGCACTACACATTTAGGCCATGGTTATGTTGTATTAAGGATCCCTTGGTTTGACTTAAAGAGCAGGAATACAAATAATAATGATAGTAACGAGTAATAGAATGGGCATATGCTATTAAAATAAAAATTAGATAAAAATTCATATAAGACACTTTTATATATGAGAAAGGGTACAAGATATATAGTAGTATAATTAATACTTATCATTTTTAAAGTGTAATATATCTTGTTCAAATTATACTTTTTTCCATTGTGAAACCTTCCACACAAGTGTGTCTCATAAAATTATGAATTTTGATTGATGATGAGGAATATTATCATTTATATTAATTGTAATAATTATTTTTATAAAAGAAATGTAAGATTTACAAATAATTAGCAAAAGCTTATTTGTTTCTACTTTGAAATTATTTATTTACAAAATATATGTTCAAAAACTTGTTGATTAGCCTAATAAACTTTCTGATTTTACTGATTTTTTTGGTGAATATATGTTGAAAGCTTTCTGAACTTTTTTAAGTTTTTAGGTTAAACCAGTAACTTATTTAACATATATTTTGTCTGTGAACTCGATTTACAAACAAAATGTTAAAGTTATAAGGTTTTATTTACCAAAATTCAAAAATTGAAATCAAAATGCAATTTTTGAAAGGTGGAGATTTGAAATATTTCAGGATTGCAACTTAATAATAAGTATAAAATAATTGCACATATGTATGTATAATTGTATTTTTATCATTTTGTGTGCAATTTTGACTACATATGCAATTCATTTTGTACTTATTAATAAATTGTAAATTGATCTCAAATTTTGTACCTATTGATATATTTTTTTAATAAAATATTCATAAAATAATCAAAGTCATACCTCCTAAAATGGAAAGATTAATTCAGTCCTTAATTTTGGGATATGAAGGCAGTATATAAGGAATGAATCATTCAAAGAAAAGACAAATAGTGATGACTTTAGGTATACATTGGAGTTGTTAAAAATGGGGACCATTAGCTGGGCTCGTGTTGGTTTAATTAAGAACACATGTGCTATCACATGCCCAATCCCATAAAAATGGTTTCTAAATTCTTGGATGTAAATATTGCACACCGTTAGTTGTACCATTCCAATTGATTTAGTTTGTCCCCTTTTATTTTTCCGTATATATATGTGTGTCGTGATTCTGTCATCTAATGAACTATTCGATCAGTTTATAAGCTGTCATGTTGTAGTATAGTCAATCAATATAATCTGCAAGCTTCCTCTCTAAATTATACATCAAATTTAATTTATTCAGTGATTTGAAGAATTTATATATATTTAGTTTAGAGAAAAACATATGCTCCGCGGTATTTGTTGGAGTATAAAGAAAATATCATTTAGTTAATTAGTTTGAAGAAAATAAAATTTGGTTTTAATTTTAAACTATATATAACTTACAACGTTAATTTAGGGTCCGCTTTGGTTTGGGGTAATGGGAATCAATTTTATTGATGTTGTTTGTGTGTTTTGATACACAAGTAATGAAAATAGAAGTAAGCAATTGATTACCCTCATTCACTCAACTCACCTTACATGATACACATTATTCATGTTCTATCCAACAATAACAATACAATCAATAACTCCTAAGGGCATGATTGATATGACTGAATGGAATGAAAACCTGAATGAAATGATATAAAAATGAACATTCTTATGATTGGTATGACCTAAGAATGAAATATAAGTATTGGTGAATCTGTTTTAAAATTATTATTATTAATTATACTTTAATATTAATATTATTATTGATTATTATATATATTTTTAATATATTATTATTTTTAGCTTTTTAATATAAATTTTTTTAAATAATATTTTTTATAATTACAAAAATAATATTATTATTGTGTTTATTATAATAATATATAATTTTAGTAAACACATATATGTATATTAAAATGTTCTTAATTATTGTTGAAAGTACAATTTAATAATAATCTTATATATATTTTTAATATTTTTTATTATTAATAATATATTATTAAATATTAATTTTTTTTATTTTATTTTCATTAAAATATTATTAAGAATTCACTTTAATTTACATTTTTTTGAGATATAGTATTATTGTTAAAAAATTTATATTATTTATATATTTTAATATTATTATATTTAATATGATTATTATAATTATTATTGGAGTTGGTTATTATTTTTATTAAATAATTTTTTTAATAAAATAATATTATTATTGTTGTTGTTGAGTAGAAGGTAATATTATGAAATGAATTATAGTAATATTTTTTGTGGAAAAATTTTCATTCCTCAAAATGTGGAATACATAAACTAATGTGGTATGTAAGAAATCACAATTCCTTTATTTTTTGGAATATCCATTCCTAATGGAATTATGATTCTTTCCAAAAATACATATCAATCAATGTATTTGGAATAGATTAAGGAATGATCATTCAATTCTCTATCTATTCCAACATACCAATCACACCACTGATTGACCCATCAATAATACTCATTATTATTATCATTCTTAAGTCATAGCAAACAGACCCTTATTTCTAAATAAATGATTAATGTTCATTAAGAAAAGAAAAATATGAAAATTTATATACTATAGTCTCATGTAATGTAAGAGAGGTGATTTTCTTTTATAATATTCAATTTTTAAAAATATCACCAAAATATACAAGAACATCATGTTTCATATATTTTTTTTTTATAAGTAAAAAATCTTTATTCCTTAAGATCAGAAAACAAAGAGGCACTGTACAGAAATACACAAGAACATCATGTTTCATATGTGACGTCAATTCCTTTTAAATTCCTCATATATATATATTAATATATCGTCTCATTGTCTAATTCGTTAACTTATGGAGTATTGTTTTTTTGGATTTTATGGAGTTGTACATTAATTTTCTCAATCTTGAGATTTTGAGTTCTGAAACTAGTATCATAAACTCACAATTGGTCTTAAAAACATGCCCAAAAAGAAAAATAGAGAATAAATTAATGGTGTTTCATTTTATTTTATTTTGAGTACCCGGCTGATCAATTCAAAATTTACGATTCAAAATTTTGTACACACCCACAGGAATTATTCCTTTTTTATTGTACGATTCAAAATTTTCGATTCAAAATTCACACACACAAGTCAAAGGGTACATTACGTATCGAATCTTCCCTGTATACCGTACCTTATACTGTATATTACGTTTAATGCTTCGAAGTTTTATTATGTATATACATCTATAATTCCAATTTCCAAGCACGTACTACAGTACAATTTGTACTTGCAGGGAATCTCACACACACAAATTTGTCTACATAATTTTATTCTCTCTCTATATGACACACACAAATAGAATTGTGAAGAAATTAAGTTGACTTCATCTCATTTTTTTAAAGCAGGATCACGTGCCTCAACAATAATTTTAAAAATATCATATATTAATAAGGGGTCTTCAATATATATGAAATTGTAAGATACAAAATTTAAATTGTAACTTACACATTTCCATACTAATTAACGCGTCAAGAAATGGTTGTAAAATTTTATCTCACCAAATGATATTTGTGAAATTACTGTACTTAATTTTTTGTGCTATATATTATGTATCGAGTAATGATAATAATTACAAAATGGAGTAGACTAGAAACATATGTAGTCTCAATTTTGTTTGATTTTTAATTTAATTTTAAATTTATGCTTCAATAATGATTAATGAATGCATGCCTGTCTGCATCTGCATGCAAATCCGGTGTCATGATTTGTAACCCTTTTTTTTTTATCAGCAAAAAAAAAACTTCATTAAGTAAAAAGTGGGGTACAAGGGGTACACCCTCACTTACATATGAAGAAAATCAGATCCTAGAACCATAAGTCCTAAGCTTAAACATTCTAAGTTCATGCCGATATACAAAAAGGATTAGTTCGCCAAATCACAAAAGGAATCTCCCTATCTTTTACCTTTTTTGCCGTGATCCACGACCAAGTTCTTGCAATGATTTCGTTTGAGATTCTTGTTACATCCAATTCTTTCCTTTCGAACACCTACTCATTTCTTTTCGTCCAAATGGTCCAAACTACGCCTATCCAAATAGAGGAAGCAATGTTACCTTTACGGAGAGGCCCGAACATATCCCCATGTTGAAGAAAGTTTATGAACGTATCTTCATGAGGAACCATGTTCACTTGACTCCACTTGTAGATGTTACTCCAAATTTGTGACGAAACTTTACACGTGAAGAATAGATGAGATGTTGTTTCATCTACCTCCCCACATAAAGGACACGAAACGTCGCCATTTACATCGATGATCTTTCTTTTCTTCAAGTTGTCTCTCGTTGGTAGTCTTTGCTTGAGAATCTTCCATACAATTGCTTGAGCTCGTTTTGGTGTTGCGCTGCCCCATAGGTTCTTGAAAGCCTTCCTCCTTGTACGATTTGTTTCCGGATCAACAGTTCCGGGCCATCAATTTGTAAGCCCTGTTCATCGAAAATATGCCATTTGGAGACCCATTCCAGCTCCACATGTCTTCTTTTCTCCGGTCAATCGTGTACCTGTTAATGCATTGTAACAAAAGATTAAGTGATGTCTCCTCTCTAACTCTCAACCTTCTTCTCCATCCCAGGTCCCACTCCCATTCCTCCCCATTTCACTTTCCCATCTCGCTAATCTTACCCTCTTAGTTCCCACTAATTCTAAAAAGTCTAGGAAATGATACCCTTAAGGCCTCCTCCCCCACCCACACATCGTTCCAAAATTGAGTTTGATCCCCCCTACCCACAATCTTTCTTAATTCCGACACCATTCCTACTCCCTCATTATCCCTAAACAACTTACTAATTTCTTTCCACCACCCCGAGGCGTTTACATTCCTCCTACTCCCTCGACTCGCCCTCTCACCCCCTCTATCCGTATTGACACAAAACCACCCGTATTTCGACTTCACTACCCTCACCCAAAGCCTACTAGATTCACTCACAAATCTCCACACCCATTTCCTAACAAGAGCACGATTGAATTTTCCCACATCTTTAATCCCTGCACCCCCCGCCTCCTTTTCTTTGCACTTCCCCAACCTACCCAAGGCGTTTTATTACGAGACTCACACCCCCCCCCCCCCCATAAAAAATCTCTTTGGATTTGAGTGATCCCTTTGATGATATTTTTGGGATAAGATAGAAGGATAGACAGTATAACGGGATCGCTGATAAAACCGATTGTAGCAAGGTGATTCTCCCCCCAAAAGAGATATGTTTGCCGCTCCATTTCGCCAACCTCTTACGGATTTTGTCCAACACATTTTTCCAAGGCTCCTCCTTCTTATGATTGACCCCCACATTCATCCCAAGATAAGAAAAATGTGAAGAGCCAATGTCACACCCCAAAATTACGCTTTCATATTTTCCAAAACTATCTTTGTCCCACGTTAAATCCCCACAAACAAATTTTTATAGAAGTTGACTTTCAAATTTTAAATAAGCTCAAACAAATTTCAAAATGTACTTAATGGTGAAAATATTACTTAACTTACTTGGGCACGAGAAGATGGTATCGTCCGCATATTGCAAGTGTGACACCTTGATTTTATCTTTGCCCACCACCGATGGTTCAATCATTTCAAACTCCACCGCTCTAGACATCAAAAGGCCTGAGGAACAAAAAGGGTGATAGGGGGTGGCCTTGACGTATGCCTCTTTCATGCTTAAATTCTTTGGTTGGGCAACCATTCACGAGTACCGAAGAGGATGCCGTAGACACACATTCCTTCATCCACATCCTCCATCTAGGGCTGAAATTCATCTTTGCCATCATTTCTTCAAGATAATCCCAATTAATGGAGTCGTAAGCCTTCTCGAAATCCACTTTAAAGAAAATTCTTTGAAGTTTCTTCTTCTTTGCTTCATCAATCATCTCATTCAGAACTACTATTCTGTCAAGAATCTACCTCCCTCCCACAAAAGCCAACTGATTTTCTGAAATTAACGGGTCCAAGACTTTACCAATGAGAGAAATCGGTCGGAATTCATTAAGAGATTGAGCCTGATCGTTCTTAGGGATCAAGGCGATAAATGACGAATTTAACCCCCTGACTAACTTTTCGTTCGAGTGAAACTCTTCCATCATCCTCAGCAGGTCATTCTTTAGCATCTCCCAATTTTCTTTGAAGAAGGCGAATGAAAACCCGTCTGGGCCCGGGCTTTTGTTTGAGTCGCATGCCCAAATGGCATTTTTTATTTCTTCTTCGGTGAATGGGCCCCCCAGAAATTCGTTATCACATTCATCTAAAGTCTTTGAAACCAGATTTTCAGGCAGCTGGATTCTCGGGAATGTTCTTGCTTTGAAGTGTTTCTTAAAGTGGTTGTATACCTCGGCTCTAACATCCTCCACCGACTCTATCCACCTTCCATTCACCATGAGTCCCTCAATGCCATTAGATTTGATTTTCTTGTTGATCCATCCATGGAAAAAGATTGAGTTGACATCCTCTTCACGTATCCACTTGTTTTTTGCCTTTTGTGATAAAAGGCCCTCTTTCCAAATTAGCTTCCTTAGTAATTCTGCCAAAAGTCGATTTCTCTCCATAATTTCATCCTCTTCCAATCCAAAGGTATCGTCAACTCTATCGAGGGTGTCAATCGCTGCCTTCTTAACCTCGATTGATGTATCAAGCATGCCGAAGACATCTTTGTTCCAAACCTTTAAGTCTGTCTTGAGTAATTTGAGTTTTTCTTTCAGAATGTAACTGCTCCACCCGTCAACGATGTATCTCTCCCACTTGCTTTTCACCATCGAGGCGAACTCCGGATGAGAGATCCACCCGTTGATGAATTTGAAGGGTTTTGGGCCCCAATCCTTAGTGTTGGACTGAAGGAATATCGGGCAGTGATCGGAAATTGTTCTGCCCAAACTTCTCAAATTCAGATCCAACCACTTTCTGATCCATTCCTCGTTGAATAGCATTCGGTCAAGCCTGCTCTTACACGATCCATCGGGACGATAGTAAGTGAACTTCTTCCCAATTAGGGGCAAGTCAATGAGATTAGACTGCAAAATAAACTCGTCAAAGCAATCAATATCTCTGGAGTCGACTCTTTCTCCTCTCCCAACTCTTTCATGTTCGTTTCTAATTGAGTTGAAATCCCCCACAATACTAATACATGCATCTAAATTCTGCTCAATAACCCTCTTGATGGCATCCCACAATTCACATTTCTCAGGAATAGAGCACGGCGCATACACGTTTATAATTATGCATTTTGTTCCATCCTCTCGCCATAACCCATTAACAACAAGCATACCTCTCATAAACCAAGAGCTAGATTTGCAAAAAAACGGCCTCGTTCTAGATTGTAACTATCCCCCCCGAATTCCCGTCAGACGGACTAAACTCCCAATTAAAGCCATGGTCACCCCACATAGACAAACAAATAAATTTACTAATATGCTCCATTTTTTATTCTTGAATACAACATACCTCTATTTTATTTTTGAAGATCATTTCTCTGACTTCCTTTCTTTTCTCCTTCTTCCCCAGCCCTCTGACATTGAAGCTGAAAATCTTCATTTATCAACACTCTGCTCGCCTTTGCTGTTACCTCGTTTCCCTTTCTGGGCCATCTTCCTGTCTCTTCGTTCAAGCTGTTCCAAATGATTTCGTAGCCTCTCATCTGAGCATTTGCTGTGCAACCCGAGTTTCCTACCGACTTCCCAAGCTTGTCTCGCCTCTAATGAGATTTCAGCTTCTTTACAATAGAAGGCCCATCAGGATTCTTCGAAACTGTCAACATCCATTGCCAGTTCAGTCACAAATTTCCGGGCGCGCGCAACCTTTTTCCAATTCATAGGAGTTAACTTGTGTGAGTTAGAGCATTCAGAGCCTTCACCCAACTCGGCCATATCAATCACCATAGGTGAAATCTCACTCAGATGAACCGCTTCCTCGTAGCAAACTTCCGGCGTGTGTGAAACTATGGAGATTGGCGTTGTTGTCAGTGGAGGAAGGGGGACAAGGGTAGTGTGTTTAGGTGGAGGAGGGGAAGGTATTAGCTGTGAAATAGGGGTTCGGTTGAGGTGGGTACGAGGAGGAGACTGGGATTTTTGGGTGAAATGAGGGTTTGTGGATTTAATCTGGAAACGGGAAGGGGAAATAGGGTACAGGTTGTGGGAAGACAGTTTGACCGGCTCTGAATGGGCGAATTGGCCTTTGAAATTTGGTGGGCTTAAATTGGGAACCTGGTTAAGAGAATTATCAGTGGAGGGGGTGTGATTTTGGGTTATAGAAGTTGACTTTTGGGCTGAGGTAGCATGTTGAGTCGGGAACTCAAGAGGCCTGGTTACAATAATATTGGGCCTGTCCCCCTGCTCCTGAAAAGAGAGATGGGCCAATTTTAAGTCACTAGGCCTCTCACCACTTTCAATCGGGTTTTGCAACTGCATCAAAAATTTAGATTGGGTCTTGGTACTCTTCCCAGAAAAATCGGATTTTTCTAACGGTAAATCATCCACCACCTTAAACCGCTGCACACCATCTTTATTTCTCCTCGGGACTGATGCGCACGTTTCATGATTACCCAACTCGAGATATGCCCCCGCCGACTTTTCCCCATGCAAGGATCTCGGTTCTCTCTCAAGATTTGGCGGCCACTCATCATTACTTTCTAATTCAAAAATATGGGGCCCATCCTGTATAGGGTTCTATTCGTCTACCACCAACTGGTCGCTGGCGATTTCCATCTTCTCACCGTCCTCGGCATCAATTCCCGGAAAATCATCCAAATCAGAATCTGAAGATCCATCGTCCTCATCAATGTCACAAATCTCATCTGCCTTTTCCTCGTCATACCAATCGGACATGTCCTCCTCCTCTTCTCTAATTCTAATATGTTGGATTCTCCCATCAATCTGCACCACAATGGGGTTTCTAGGGATATCTGAGCAGGGAGTTCTCACGAGGATCCTCGCGCTTTGTAAACATCTCAGGTTTAACGTGTCATCATCGATCTTAACAATCGACCCGAATCTGGAAGCCACCATCCTAAAGAACCTGGTATTCCAAGCTTGAAGTGGAATCCCGAACCACCGGGTCCAAATCACCCTGACATTGTTCATCTCCCTCTTAGACTAGGGCTCCAAGAACTCGAACCATTTTCCGATTACTTCTAACGCCTGTGGTTCAATCTCCTCATCTAAAATGGGCTGGAATAGGACTGATATACCCCCTCTATAGCACACCATCATCTTACCTTCACAGGCCACCTGGATTCTCCCCCGACGTCCGTCCATGGGAATTCCTCTTTGAGTTGCCCAGAAAAACATCTTAGAAGATGCTTCCTTTCCTCCACCGTGGAATCAAATGACATGCCCATAAATCTCGGTGTGTGCATGCTTTGGGGCTTGGGTTGTTCCACACTTCTTGTTCCCTTCGGCAACTCATTATGCTTTCCTTCAACCACGCCGCAGTAAGAGGTATCATCCTTCCTCGTGCTGGCTCTTGAGATCGCGTGTCTCTATAGAATTTTGAACGGCTGTGCGCGTTCAACCCTGAGTTTCTGAGAGGACGTGCCTGCAGAACGTCTAACAAATTTTGATATATTGGCTCTCAATTTATAAAATCCAAACCAAATCTTGTTTAGTTCTTGTTCCAATTTTTCCCAGTTCACCTGACCCCCAAACCGTACAAAACCAAATCGATCTCCATTCTTATCTCTTCTCTTGGGAATGAAGACATCTCTTACCTGGCCAACTTCTTTAAACTTTCGGAACAAACTCTCCATCGAACACTCCTCCGGGAAGTTCTTGAAAAAGAACGACACATACCTATTATTGGAGTTCCATACCTTGATCCAATCGTTTCTCTTTGATCCCGTTACACTATCTAACCTATGGCTTGGGTTCCTAGGTTCTGTTATCTGCCTCACCAGATAACTCTCGGAAAATAGGTTTTCTACCCTTCCCACAAAATTTCTCTCTCTACCTCTCATCTTTACTTACAGGTTTTTAAACTATTTGTAACCCATGTATCCTGTATGTATTCTATATAAGAAAAATCGGCCATTAGAGTGGTGGTGTGGCACAACTTTTATATGCTTTCCTATATTTCTATACTTTTTCTATTAAAATATATTCTCCATCACAAATTTTTTTATCAGTATTTGTTTAATTCTTTCTATAAAAGATAATAAAATAATTATTTATTCTCAACATCTCAAAATTACATTTCTCATGTCATTACTTTTACCATAAAAAGTTATTTACTTTAATAACAAAGTAGAAATAATTACAATAAAAAATCATTTTATTATTTTAAATACTAATAAACATATTTAATATTAATTTATGTGTCGAAAGTAAGGAGTAAATCAGTTTGGGCCGGACGGAGGAAGTAACATTTTAAAATCCATATGGATCTTGACTTAGCCAAAAAGTGCTCTCAATTTGAATGTTTAATAGTACATCAATATTTACTACTCCACTTTTTAACATCAAATTTTTTGGTTGGAATCCGTCTCATGAATAATAATATTTTGTGGGATTGATACTATTTCTTAATTAAGCTCAACACAAATAGGTCCATGTTTTTAAGTAAAAAATGGTAAAATACTTAATTTGAGCTCTATAGAATGAAATGAGATGCATGAAACGTCTCTCGTTTTCTAAGCATATATTTATTTTTTCTTAAGTGAGGATTTGTTTGAGCCTTGAGATGATGAAAGCATGTCGTGGGCAAAGCTAGTCATGTTAGGGGTAAGGCACGTGCAATTAAAGTAGACAATTCCAACAAATAATTTTAATCTATTACAAATATATTTTATTGCACATACATTTTTTTTTTAACTTTGGAACATGGGAAACAGAGTGGTATGGGGAACTAATCTTTGCCTTTCTCTTCTGTGTTGATAAGTTATGTCATGACTCATGAGTAAATTCATAATAAAATACTCCATATATAAATGATCAAATCTCTGGTAATATTTTATTTTGAATGCCATGATTCATGAGTTAGTTAAGAGGATGCTTGACTAAATTTATTTCAATATAATAATTTAATTAGGCTTTACTAATAATTTTTTGTCGCCTTCTTAATTAATTCTCTTATATGTATAGTTTTTTTTCCAATTTGATACTCCCTCTGTCCCATACTTAATGAAACACTTACTGTTCATGAGAATTTTGTGATAAAGTGTTGGGGGTAGAAAGGAAAATTAATTTTATTGAAGAGTAGAATAATATTTATTAAAGGTGATAAAGTGATAAAATGTTGAGGGTATGAAAGAGTGGCATATGATAAATAAGTGGGTGTTTGAAGGGTGTGAATTAAAGTGAGTATTTCAATTTTAGAAAATGTTACATTAAGTTTGGGATAATAAAAAAATGAAAAGAGTTCCATTAAATATGGGACGGATGGAGTATAAATTAAGTTCTACACTTATATTTATTTTTGTCCATTTCACCCCAAATTGCACACACCCATAATAATAAATGTTTTTTTGAAAATAATACTTCGAAGGAATTTGGTTATACTATATCATAAGTTAGAATTTTTGAACTAATTTGATTATTAACAAAATCAAATGTGATCAAGTTTTAATTAGTAAAGCTCAAATATATTTTATCTGCAGTGTTACTGATATTTTCACACTCGTTATGGGCTGAAATTGGTGTCCTTCAATTACGTCTCCACAGTGCTCATGATTTCGTTAATGTGGGCTTAAGTAGGCCCAGTAGTTAAATCACAAGGTCTGCCAGCTTCGCAGCTACGTTTTCTATGGGCTAAGCCCAAAGTAATTAACGGCCCTGTATTAAGATGAAGGGTTTAAGACTCGAGTATTATTTTCTATTACTCGTCGGTCCAGTCTCTACTGTCCCTCTCTTATCTGATTGTTTACTGTTCACACGAATTTTAAGAAATCAATTATTTATTAGTAATAAAAATAATAAATTTATTTTTTAATTGAGATTAAATGGTAAAGCAATAATATTAATGTGGAAAAGTAATAATATTGAATATAATATTGAAATGTTTGAGGGGTACATATAAAGGAAATAATTATTTTATTGTTATATACAGAAATGTCTAATTAAAATTTGGGGTGAACTTTTTTTGTAATGTTCAAATAAGAGAGGTAAGAATGGAGTATATTCCTTTTTTTTTTTCTTTTTTTTGAAAAAGCAAATGAATTTATTACTCGCAGTAAATGTTGAGTACAAGATGTGCCCAACACTCCAAACTTTAGTGTTACAAAATTGATTCTTATATCTCCATAAGCCTAAATACCCATCTACTGACCATGATACATAAAGCTAAAATTTACTCAGTTCCTTCTCACATTTTGAGGCATTTACCAGGGTTTGAGAACCATTCCAAGAAGGACTGACCTGTGTCGATCAATTTCCTCGCCTCCATCCATGACCAAACTCTTGCTTTAACTTCATTGACTCATCTTTCCGGGTTGGGATTTACTCCGTTAAATACCAGATCATTCCTCATTCTCCAGATAATTCACGCCACCACAATCCAAATAGCCGAACCAATATGTAATGTTTTGCCCCGACCAATTGAATCAAGAGTGTTGCAGAAAGTGAATGTGAGGGGAGAAGTGAGGAACCATCATGATATTGAACCATCACGAATGGAGTATTCTTATCATTTGGATTCTCTAATTTTTAACATTTTATCTCCTCATAAGTAAAACACCAATAATTTATCCAGTGGGAGTTTCTTTAATTTCCTTTTGTTATACATTACTCAACCAATGGAGAAAATTATCCAACAATTTTATATTGTTATCTGATAAGTTGATAATAATTATTTATATAAATCACTTAAAAGCCAAGAAAGAATTAAAAGTGAGTAATTAGGCGCATGCATATGCATAAACTTTTACTCCACGAGTCCACACATGGGAAAACGAGGTATGCGGGCCAACATCCACAAGCTACACTTACTTTGATAATTAGCGTGTCACAATTTCATTGGTAATAACATCTTTAGGATTTCAAGGTTAGTCTCAAACCTGAATTTTTTTTTTTTTAATGATTCGGTATTCGGCTAAAAATCAATCTTCTTATGGATAACATTTCTTATGTCATTAACAGATGATTGCCATTTGGATAATTATATTTTTCGTGTGTTTTCCATTTATATATAATAGGAGACAGCGTCACAGCTCCACACAATTTGGTAATAGTATATTAGACTTGACTCTTAATCGCCTTGTGAATTGCGATTAAAATTAATAATTTAATACACAAGTTCGTGACGTGTCAACGCAGTAGTAAAGAAACTCCATCTCAAAAAATGAAACGTACAACTATATAGGAGTGCGTCTCTTGTGCATTGAGGTATCGTGCACTTCATAATAAAATTTTAAAATGAATGAATTTTTGCATTGAAACACGCAATTTGAATCTCATATTAATAAATATTGCATGTTTCAGTAAAAACAAAATGTATTCATCAACGCAATAAATTACACATTTCTAAAATATACTATAAAATTTACGGTGCACCTGATGCATATAAAACTTAACAAACATGTAAACCGTGTCCTTTAATTTTTTTTGTTAAGTTTAGAAAAGGCACATTTTTTAGAACATTAAATTAGCATATGTAGAATAACAGAACACTGATTTTGGCAAGTTTCTTTTTAATATAAGAACAAGTGCAGATATAAAAATAACTATGTAATCGAAGAGGCCTATTTATAATTATTGTAATGTTACATCTTATTATAGAAACATTAAAAATGGTGGGACTGCCGAAATTTATTGTTATAAAAAGGAGAAATTGAGCCCATCGTTGCCAATAATTTATTTGCATAGTTCTATTTATATGCTGACATGTTGTGCAACTTTCGACGCCAATCATTGTGGTACATGTCCCACAGTTAATTTATAGTGCAATTCAATGAAATATATACTCCATATTTTTTAATTAAATCCATATAAATATAAATATTTAACTTGTACATATTTAGCTTTTAACCATACAACTAGAATTTGGGCTTTGATCCTCCTACGACTCAGAGTTCATTCAAATTTATAATGCACGGATTCTCCAAAAAATATTAAAATGCAGTATCGGGTGCGGCGTGGGTGCGGGTTCGATTCGCGTGGGATTCACACCTGGTGCGCCACGTGGCGAATTTAAAAAAAAAAGGATACGCGCACCGGGTGCGTTTGGGTGCGAATCCGGTGCGTCTTGGGTGCGTTTGGGGTCATTTTGAAAAAAAAAATTATGGAAAAAATTTAAAATTTAAAATAAGAAAGCTTAATTACCTTATTAACCCACAAAACTTAAAATAAGAAAAAAAAAATTTTAATAGAAAATATTAATTATTTTACTTACTTTTTCAACCCAAAGTCACGAACAGAAGATGTGACTTGTTTTAAATTTTTAATTGGATTGAAAACTTTATTATGCTTATATGTTGGATTGATAATGATATATGAATTGATATATAAATAAGTAAACGTATCCTTGCCGAATCGCACCCTGAATTTTTCAAAAATCCGTATCCCCGTATCCGTATCGCGTCGCACCCCCACCCACGCACCCGCACCCATGCAACACAGATTCAAATCTATTTTAAGTGATAACTTTTTCTTGGAATATAAATATATTATCTAAAATTTTGTAACCGTTAATCTATATCTATTTATATTTGACAAAATATAGGGTGAACAAGTTTCACGGTGAAACTGGTTAAGAAATGTGACTTATATTACTAAAGAGTGTGACTTTTTACTATAAAGGGTATGAATTTTTTACTATAAAGAGTATTACTCATAAAAGTGAAGGGTGTGACTTATATTATAGCAGAGGGTATCATAGTAATAATTGAAGGGTGTGACTTATATTACTAAAGAGTATGCCCGTAAAAAAAAATTAATTTCACGGTGAACAAGTTTCACAGCATACAAACTCTTTATATCTATAACTATATAATACACCTACATGTTACCTTTTTTAGTTTCCCGCTCTTTTTTTTTGGCCATTGATTCGATCTGACATTTAATCTTGGACGTTGATTTTTTTGATATATTTTATGGAATATTTTCTTCTATTAATTAATTAATTAATTAATTGAATTGAATGTGTTTTTCTTCCATATTTTCCGTCGCCATTTTCCATTTGTTTTCCTTAATTTCTCATTCAACAATTTATATTTTCGCTTCAATTTCTCCCTTGATTCATCATATTTTCGGTTTTACCTCTATACATTTATTCACTATATATACTCCTTCAAGATTATGAGTTGAGTCTCAATTCAGTTTTTTTACTAAGTTTTGTTTTTATTGTGTAATAATAATAATTTTGTTTTTAATTACATATTATTCAGATTATTTTACTGTATATTTTCTAATTGTAAGGAGATTCAGATCGTTGGATTGTGTATTTGCTATAGCAAAGAGATTCAAATCGTTGGACTGTGTATTTGTTATAGCCAAGAGATTAAGATCACTGTATTGTGATGAATTGAAAATTTTGGCTCCAGGTATTGAATCGATTCATTTGTAATTTCGGTTTTGTTGAATTTAATATTTGATTCTTCATTACATTCATTTGCTAGGTTTTCAATTTTATCTCATGGTTTATAATTGAGTTACAAACAAACATCGACAATTTTATTTGTAAATCATAGTATTTGATGTAAATCATGTAAATCATAGTATTTGATTTTAATTCTTCATTTAGTGTTCTTCAATTTATGTCATTGCTATTAAAACAGAAGAAAACAAAAAATCTTTTTCTATTAAAATGTTATTGCTTCATGATATATTATATTATTATTATGCATTCATAATTGAGGAACACAAAATTCGTATAATTGAGGAACACAAAATTCGTCCACAATTAATGTTAGAATTTTTGGCAATTGAAATCCATTTATTTTGTACACATGTTAAATCAATTTGTATAATTAATGACATATATAATTGATTCTTAAATTGTGTCTTTCACAATTGTGTTAATTTTTGTAATAATTAATTTTATTTGTTTATTTGTAATGATTAATTATATTAATTTTTTTCCAAAATTTACTCCTTATCCTATATCAATTATTCTATTTTTATGTATTATTCATACTTCAATTCTAATATTGAAATTGAATTTTATTTCTTATCCTATATTAATTATTCTATTTTTATGTATTCTTATTGCTTTATGATATATTCTATTTTTATGTATTCTTAATTGGGTAATTTTTTGTTGGCAGATTCTGCCTTGGACAGAAAAGTCTATTTTAAATTTGGTGGCTTTGATTGAGGACAGATTCTTCGTGGGCTTAATTGAGGGCAAATATTTTTTAATGATTCTGCCCTGGGCAGAATCTACCCATTTAACACCTCTCTTCTTAATTTAGGAACACAAAATTCGTATAATTAAGGAAAACAAAATTTGTATAATTAAGGGAACACATAATTCATCCAAAATTAGTGTTAGAATTGTTTGAAAATGAAATCCATTTGTTTTGTACACATGTTAAGTCAATTTGTATAATTAATGGCCCATATAATTGATCCTTAAATTGTATCTTTCATAATTAAATAATTGAAGTTTCCAAGATCTAAAAGTTTTTTCTGATTGGATAGCATCTATTGGAGACGACAATATAGGATCACAAACCGAATATGGATCCGATGTGCAAATTCCTGATGATCTATTGTTGAGAGATGGTGATGATCCGATCGGTACTATTGTTGATAGTATTTATTCTGATTTTAAAAATATGAAGGGTGGTCACAATTATTAGCAGAATCGAGCAATTCTTGCTCCTACATTGGATGTTGTTAGGTCAATAAACAATCACATGATTCGCTTGAATGAAAAGGAATCACGTACGTATTTGAGCTCTGATAGTCCTTGTCGTGCTGATGCAAATGTTGATCATCTTTCTGATGTGCATACTCCCGAATTCTTGAATAGTCTAAAGTGTTCGGGTATTCCCCACCATGAATTGAATCTCAAAGTTGGAACACCGGTAATGTTATTGAGAAACATTGATCACTCATGGGGTTTGTGCAATGGAACCAGGTTGGGCTTTTATCTTTTAAATGTTAAATGTGTATATATTCTTAAAATTTGTAATATAATTTTTTTTTAACATATAGGTTGGTTATTACGAGAATGAGTGATAGAGTCCTTGAAGGTAAAGTTCTAACAGGAAGTAGTGCTGGACAATTGGCTTTGATACCCAGACTTACATTGACTCCTTCTGATCCTAGACTACCATTCAAGTTTCAACGGAGACAGTTCCCGTTGATAGTTTCATATGCTATGTCTATAAAAAAGAGTCAAGGGCAATCTTTTAATCATGTAGGTGTGTTTTTGAAGAAGCCCGTGTTTAGTCATGGACAATTGTACGTTGTTGTTTCTCGTGTAACAAATCATCAGGGACTAAAGATCCTATTGTGCCATGATTATAATGGTGATGGTAGTATCACCAGAAATGTTGTTTTTAATGAAGTTTTTAGGAATATATAATTATGTAACAATAAATATTCATATAAATTTTCATTATATCTATATTGTTTTTTTTAATCCTATTAAAAAAATGTCATTCCTTCTTTAATTATGTTTATTAATTTTTAACAACTTGAGACATTTGACAATGCTACATAAAATTATTTATTTTTGTATTAATGATTATTTATTAAAGTTTTCAATCATTGTCTTATACAATTTCAAAATTATGATTTTTTTTTTTTAATGCATATACAATAGACCATATATGTGCAAATTATAATTATAGTTTTTATTTTAATATTAGAAGTCTCAAAATTTTAATTAGTTCAATTAAAATTTCAATTAACAATTTCACTTCTATATTTAATTTTATATATGTTCTTATCAAGTTTTTCAATGTTTTCAATCAAACAACTTTCTACTTTTTTTTTCCGTTTTTATTTTTTTTTAATTATTATTTCCATTTTTTTTTTTCCAAAATTTTTTAATTATTATTATTCTAACATGTATATTAACAAATTCACTACATTAAAATCTATTCTAAAATTTATATTATTTTTTAAAAGTATTAACACTTTACAAATTCACTAAATTAAAACTTAAAAAATCCCAAGTGGTATTACCAATATCCAAATAATTAAAAATCCCAAAATATCCATTAAAGAAAATGTTGAAATTATTGAAAATATATTCTCATCATGCTCTTTGATTTGAAAATATCAATTTAGTCAACATTGTATGTGAGTTAATTGTGGTTAGTTTATTATGATACATAATATGTACAATTTTTTGGGGCCAATCGTCCCAAAACGTTGATCATTTTAGTTAATTAATCTTGATCTTCAATTTTTTTTCATCAATTACTCATTTTATTTTTAATCTTTATTTAATTAAATTAAATACCCCTTTAATGAGGTGCTGAATTCAAGACCACTAATTTTGTTGTCACTCCTATTTAAAATGAAGTTCCACCATCCAATATTTTCATTATCAATCAAAACAATTCTCATTCTTTTAGTTAATTAATCTTGATCTTCAAATTTTTTTTGTATCAATTACTCATTTTATTCTTTTATCTTTATTTAATTAAATTAAATACCCCTTTAATAAGGGGATTGAATTCAAGGCCACTAATTTTTTTTGTCACACCTATTTAAAGTGAAGCTTTATCATCCAAAATTTTCCATTCTCAAGCAATACAAATCTCATTCTTAGTGACTTTATTTTCGTTAGGAATTTTAGTTTCAAGTTGTATAAAAGTTATATACAAATTTGAAATTATGAATTTGTTTTCTGAAGATACAATATTTGAGGACTTATGTCGTCTTCGAGATGATTTTAAGGATGATAGAATGTTTCTCACATGTAAGTTTAAAATTTTATAAATAAATCATTTTTGTCTCTTTTATACGATAATATATATATATATATATATATATATATATATATATATATATATATATATATAAAGCTAATGATTTTTTTTTTTGGATAGAGTTGAAGATTTATCTATGCAATATGATGAATTGAAGTTGTACAAGGAATATTACTATTCAAAGGAGTCATTTGATTTTTTCGTTCAAATACGTGCCCAACAATTCCATTGATCTGCAACATAAATTTGTATGTTTTTCATTCTCGAGCAATTTATTATTTTAATTATATAATTATTATTTCTATTGATTGTTTTGTTTGTTTATTTCATTTTTCAGTGGATACATGATGATATTATTTCATCAAGGGAAATGCCATTAAATTCAAGGTATACTTTTATTAATCAGAGTGACAAGATGTGGAAAGTAAAAACAACTATCATTAGAGGTTTTTGGTACTTTACTGATGGATGGAAAGAAATTGAAGAACATTACAATTTACGTGTTGGTGATTACATAACATTTGTGGAATATAATTTATGTCAGATTTATATTAAGGTTTCCATCGAAATGGTATCCTAAAAGATGTTGGAAATCCCAATCTTGTATCAGAGTCTTTTAATGTATATGGTGAGTATATTAGACAGTGTAATATTTTCCACTAATTTAAAAACAATATTTTTTTTAATAATAAATAAAAATATTTTGCAGGAGAGCTGAGGCAGAATTATTTTATTTCTGATTATTTCCAAATATTCTATGATAACTTGGTATGCTTTTTATATGTCTTTTAATTTTTATTTTTTTTAATGTGTATTTACTAATATTGTTTATACATACAGATAATACCTCAAATTTGGACCGATATTCATGATGAAAATTTTCCAGAATCTATATATATCTGCAGGTTTAATGGAGATTTTTGGGTTATTAAACTAAAAGTTTTGAACACACTAGCTTATACATTTAGTGATGGTTGGCAATCATTTGTTGATGCTAACAATGTTAACAAACTTGATTATATTTCTATATACTATGACGGACTTATCACAATATGGATTAAAATATATTCACAGCATGAATGTTTGCTTTCAACATTTTCAAACAAAGTCAAGGTACGTATTTTATTTGTTATTGTATTGTAAAATATAATATGAAATTATCATTGTTTTCAATATTTAAGATATTTAGATGTATTAAATTAAATTAAATATGTTTTTTCTATTTTTAATTTTATTTTTTTAGGTGTTCTTAAAGGGAAATCTGGAAATAAGCGTCGTAGTAGTGTTCAGGGTTTGGTTCCTGTTGCATTTGATTCAGACTCATTTTCCCACTTGATTAGTAAATCCAATTTTCATAGAGGTCGACTGGTAAGAGTTTTTTATGTAACTTTAGATATTATTATTATTATTATTATTATTATTATTATTATTATAACAAGCAAATTTAATGTCGCAAAATACATATATACATATATTGTTGGGAAATTTAGAGTTTTGATTAAAGTTCCAAAACACTTGTAATAGGACAAGTCAGACCTGTTAGCTGACTGATAAGCTAGATATCGGGTTAGGATGACCAATTGATATTTATTGTATAGAACTACTGATGTAATAAATAGGTCACATATTGAGGGGAACTCAATATGTAAAGTCTTGAAGAAGATCAGATCAGAAGACCAGACGAGTCAAAAGATCAGGCGAGCCAGTTAGTCAAGGTGAAGACATGAAGCTAAAATTCAGAAGACCTGAAGATCAGATGGCTACCAGAAGATCAAGACCAGAAGACCGGAAGATCTACATCAGTCGAGTCTGCTAAGTTGAAGTTAAGACAACTTGCACCAGAAGACTCTATCAGGTAAACTGATTAGTTTTATCTTATCAGGTCAGCTCTCACCAGGTGTCAACTGTTTTGTGCACCAGATCATACGTACTAATCAGACAAAAAGAATGTCAATCTTAGTTGGTATACCAAACACTGAACAAGTGTATCTATTAACCAATGAGATCAAGACACGTATGAACGGAGCTGGAAATGCGGGATTCGGCGCTGCAAAATCAAACGGCTAGAAAGGACAAACATACATGTTTCGGCCATGCCGTTCATGAAGCACGTCAAATCAACCCTGCAAACTACCTAATATAGCCTGAAATTCAAATTGATCTCCAACAACTATTTGATTTCGAGGTTTATAAATATGGGATCAATCTTCATAGTGAATACACGGAAATTATCATCAAGCTCAAACCATAGCAAATTTCCGCACGAAGAACACAAATTCAAGATTAATTTCTAAGTGTTCATCTCATTAGTTCTTAGCTTAGAATTCTTATCCTCTAGCTTAAGGCTACCTCAAAACTAGGATAGAATTCCAGTTGGAACAAACAACAAATCTTTACCCAAACTCAAAGTTAGGTTAAGTTTGTTTAGCAAGATTTTAGACTAGGGTTTCTAGTTCTGATCTCTGGGATCGGTTGAGTGAGAACTCTTGAAACATCTGTTGGTTGTACTGTGTTGGACTAACACATTAAACTGAGTACAAGTTGGTTAAGTTGGTGCCCCTGCTGATAGGGAAGAGTGGACGTAGGACTGGTTGTCCGAACCACTATAAAAATCTTGTGTGCATTATCTGATTTACCTGTTTTACACTATAGCACACTACCTGATTTAAACTACATACATATTCTTAGTTAAGATCAGTCTGCATCAAGCAACTGATCTGATCAGTTTGACAGTTTAGTCATCTGATTGAAAACAGACTGCAGAATCTGATCTTATAAAACTGGTTTTTCACACGAGTTAGAAACTTGCTTCCGCACATCAGTTAAACTGATAGACACCAAACTGATCTGCCATCAGGTGATCAGTAAGTTGGATATCAGTCCAAATTGATTCACACGCATTCTGATCAGGCAACCTGCTTTCACACCTGATCTTGCACAAAAAGTTTGCAAAAGTCTATCCACCCCTCCCCTCCAAACTTCTGCCCTCTCAAAACCCGTTCGGGACCTATAAGTGGTATCAGAGCAGTGGTTCTACGGACCACTGGCTTTGAGTATCATCGGTTCTTGAGGAAGAATCATTGTGGTCACTTGAACAGATCTTGAAAAACCTGTTTTTAAATTCATATGTTTTCAAAACTCAGTCAGCATGGATAATACATCTGGTATGTATCATGATCTACCCAAGTTTTCTATTGATGAGTATGCAGACTGGGTCATACGTATGAGCAATCATCTGGGAGCTATAAGCAGAAGAATAATGGAAGTTCTTGAACAAGGACCTATCATTATCTACTACAACAATCCAGCTGAAGGAGGTGATCCAAAATTTCCAGTTGGAGCCAGAATCAGGAAGAGTCATTCTCTGATGAATGCTGAGGAAAGGAAATTGTCCAATCTGGATACTGTGGCCAGACACATCATTATGAAGACGGTGGACAAGATAACCAAAGAAAATATCAAATACCTCAAGACTACGAAGCAGATGTGGGATACTCTAGCTGAGATATGCGAGGGAAATGACCAGATAAAGGACAGCAGATTACAGGCCGAACTGGTTAAGTTCGAGAAACTCAAGATGCTACCCAACAAAACGATCAACCAACTAGATGGAAGAATTACCATGTCTATCAACAAACTCATAGATTTAGGAAGTGAAATGACCGACAAGGACATCAACTACAAGATCCTGATATCTTTAATGAAGAAATGGGATATGAAGGTTACGGTGATCAAGGACTGCCAGAATATAGCGAAGATGAAGCCGAGAAGTTTTTTCTTAAATTTGAAAGCCCAAGAATTCGACCTAATTGAGAGAGGGCAAGAGGAAGATCATGAGTCATCTGCCGAAACTACACCTGCAACAACAAAAGTAGTAGCATTCAAAGCAGGTGGCAGCTGCTCAAAATCGTCTGAGCCTATTGGAAATATTGTTAGTCAAGCTGAACAGATTGCACTACTCACCAGAAAGCTTGAAAGATCAAATATTCAATTGGGAAAGTATAGGAGATTCTACAAAGACTATCAGAATAGCAGAGGAAGAGAAAGAAGATCGCCTGACAGATCGCAAGAAAGAAACAGATCTGATGACAGAAGAGATGGCCAAAGAGAAAAGAAAAGAGATGATCGTGTTGAAGATCACAAATTAGAAAGGAGAAATTCAGATCAAAGGCAAATCGGGAAGTCACCTGACAGATCATACAGAAGACATGACTCACCTGCCAGAAAAAGTTCTGTGGAGAGAGGAGTCTGCTTCAACTGCCAGAAACCAGGTCACTACAAAGGCAGACCGCCTCGACCGACGCCCAGAGAAAGAAGAGAAGATAAGAGGAACAGAAGAGAGCAACGATACAGAGACAGGAAAGTTATGGTTGCTGACACTACAGGGATAAATGATTCTTATCTGCCATCAGAAGATTCTGGTTACTCATCTGTAGAAGACTTCTGCCTGATGAGCAATGCTGATGACTTCAACGACTTTGATGATCTGATGTTCTCATCTGATGATGACATCTGCCTCATGTCCAAGGAAGAAGATCAATCTGAGGTATCTTCTAAACCATCTTTGTTTTCTGTTTCCACACCACGGTTGTCTTGAAAGCACCTTTGGAGAGATTGACCAAAAGAAATTCTATAGTGAGCAATTGCTTGATGACCTCTCCAATGCAGTAGATATTTATACTATAGTGGAAGCTGAGAACGACAAGCTAAGGATAGAGAACATTCAGCTTGTTAAAGAAAATGCTACAAGAAAAGCTACTGAACTGAAATCAGTTGAAACTGTTCAGAAAATGACTGCAGAACTGGAGCTTCTGAAAGTCAATTCTTCTGATCAGGATAAACTGATTAAGGAACAGCTAGCCATTAACAAACAACAGGCTGATGATCTCAAAATCCTTCAAGCTAAGTTTGATGAACTCTTCCAACTGCATGAGAGTCTAAAAGCTACTGAGGATAGTTTGCGTAAGAAAATAGAGGTTTTTACGAAATCATCTAAGACCGTTCAAGATCTGAACAACTATTTTCGTACGTCAACTAATAAGAAGGGAATTGGGTATGAACACCCTTTTGTATCCTCAAAAGCCCCGTCTGGTTCACTTCAAAAAAGTGTAATCAAATGAGTTTCTGATCAAGATACACGAAAAGCAAAATATGTATCAGATAAGGGAAAAGGATCAGCTGACCAGGCAAGGCAAGTGTCGGATCAGAAAGGGAACATAAATGGACTCCAACTGATCAGACATCACCCGAAAAATCAACAGAAGAGCTCTGTTCTTCTGAAGAGACCTCAACCTGATCAGCAGATTAGGAATCAGAAAAGACTACCTCTCAAGGGAAAATCTGATCTGAAACCTAATCAGGTCAAGCTGCCTAACAAGAAAGCTAAGAGTAAACTGCTAAAACCATCTATGCCAAAAAGATATGAATCTTTTAATGGTAACAGTCGTACCTACCCTTACAATCAGAAACCTAGGGCTGCTGCACTTGAGCCCCACTGGATTAAAAGAAGACAAATATCAATAAAAAAATCCCAAGTCTTTTGATTTATCCAAGGCTCACACTAATAATCATACTGACCAGATTGCATATGAAGAGACATATGATTATGTAGATGTTTATGGGAGACAAATCAAGCCCTCTATTTTCAACAAGGGTGCCAGATTTGTTTGGATCCCGAAAGGTATTTCTAACCCCCCAGACCCGATTCTACTGGGGTACCTAAAGCCTGATCTGATTGCAGGTTCACGTGGGTTTGTCCAATAAAGGAGGTGTACAACCAACTATCTGGTACATCGATAGTGGATGCTCAAAGCACATGACTGGAAGCAAACATCTCCTTAGCTCATACACAGAACAAGAAGGCCCACGTGAACTCTTTGGTGATGATAACTTTGGTTTTACCAGAGGATTCAGAACCTTAGAGAATGATGATGTACAGGTTACTGGAGTCTCGTATGTCGATGGTTTAAAGCACAACCTGTTATCGGTTTCATAATTCTGTGACAATAGATTCAGTGTTGAGTTCTCGACTGATCAGTGCACTATCAAAAATTGAGCCACTCAATAGATTTTGTTAACTGGTTCAAGAAAGGGAACGATCTACACTGCCGATTGGAACAGTTGTCCAAGAAATGCATGCCTGATTGTTAAGAGTTCCAAAAGCAGCAGTTGGCTCTAGCACAAGATAATGAGCCATCTGAACTTTAAAACTCTTAACAAGATAGAAATGATGTCTCTGGTTGAGGGTCTTCCGAATGAGGTATTCTTTAAGGATCAGACATGTGTCGCATGTCAGAAAGGAAAGCAGGTTAAAGCCTCATTCAAGGGGATCCCAGGACCAACATCCAGCAGAGTATTGCAACTGCTCCATATTGATTTATTTGGACCAGTTACACCACTTAGTCTCAGCAGACGCAAATACACTCTGATAATCGTGGATGATTATTCCAAGTTTACTTGGGTTGTTATTCTTGTATAAGAAGAATGAGACTACAACAAAGATACCCGAGCTGCTCAAGAAATTACAAAATGAGAAGGGTGTCAGTATTGTAAAAATCAGATCCGATAAAGGTACAAAATTTATGAACTCCTTTATTACTGACTTTTGCACTAAGTTTGGAATACAACATGAAACATCAGCTGCAAGAACACCACAACAGAATGGAGTAGCAGAACGGAGAAACATAACACTTAAAGAAGTTGCTCGAACTATGTTAGCTGAACATACAACTCCAAACTGTTTCTGGGCAGAAGCCATCAACACAACATGTCACACTCAGAACAGATGCTCTCTGACTAAGATTCACTTCAAAACACCCTATGAACTGTGGAAGGGCAGAAAACTTCGTGTTTCTGACTTCCATGTTTTTTGGTGCAAGTGTTTCATACACAATAATGGGAAGAGCCAGTTGAAAACCTTTGAGGTCAAGTCAGATGATGGTATATTCTTAGGATATTCCTCAACCAGCAAGACTTTCAGGGTGTTCAACAGGTGAACCCTAGTTGTGGAAGAAACACCTCATGTGGTCTTTGATGAGACATCTTCTGAACAAGAGAAATCTGCCTCAGAACAAGTAGTACCAGATCAACCGGTACCTGATGCACAGAAAATGGATCAGTTGAGTATCAAATACAAGGGATCAGATCACGGAACAGTGTATGTCCCAAAGCTTGATCTTGCAGATTCACCAGGTCAATCAGACCCAAAGGTACGTACAACTATCAATGAAGAAGTTGGTACAGCTAAGACAATATCAACTGAACCATCTGGTTCAGGGGGAACACCTGATGTTCCTATGGACATACATCAGCATATCATGATTCCAACATCAGCTGAGACTTGTCCATGCCAAGTGGATCCTATAACTGCACCACTCCCAACTACTAGTGACTCAGTATCATATGAGGATGATGATATCCAAACTGATATACATCAGAAAATAAGGACTTGGTTAAGTGACCATCCGACTGATCTGATAATTGGCAATCCGAATGCCCGAGTCCAAACTAGACATCAGGTTGGTGAAAGTGCCATGTATTGTTGTTATCTGTCTTTGAAGGAACCAACCACCATAGAAGAAGCTCTACAAGATGTTAGCTGGATCCTAACCATGCAAGAAGAATTAGAGCAGTTTGAAAGGAATCAGGTTTGGAAACTGGTGGACAGACCAACTCATCAAGATGTGATAGGCACCAAGTGGGTATTCAAGAACAAGAGAGATGAGAATAATGTCATAACCAGAAATAAGGCAAGACTTGTTGCTAAGGGGTACTCACAATCAGAAGGAATTGATTATGATGAGACTTTTGCACCAGTCGCTCGCCTGGAAGCCATTCGGCTGTTTCTGGCATATGCTGCCTGTTGTACCTGGTTTTGTTACCGGCGAACAATCAAACAATTTAGTAATGTTCCGATCAATACCACGGCGAAAGCAATAAACGACAAGTGATTTGATTACCCAGTTCATCTTTGGAATAGACTACATCTGGGGGCACCAAGCCAGGATTTGTACTGTATAATATATGCCTAGAGTACTAAGATTTAGATCCTTTACAATGTGCATTACAAGTTATATTTATAGACACAAATATAGGGCTACAGTCTTCGTGGGATTTCTCTCGTGGGTTGATTAGGGCTTCCTTCCTTGCTCCGCAAGTCGCGCTCACGGATATGATTTCCCTGGTTACATCTCGAGAAATCCGCCTCACCATAACTGCCCGAATCTTGTCCATATTTATCTCTAACCGAAGTCGCAACTTCTTCGACCGCGATGTCCGATTCTTTCAAGTTGCTCCGCGACTTCTTTACTACGTCAAGCCGCTAGCGACCTTCCGAGACTTCAAAGTTGCCTCCCGTCTTGCTCCAGCTGGATGAAGTCGGATAACAAGCTAGGCATGAGATTGCCCAATCCCAAGCCTCCATTAGGTCGGGTTATTTTCCCGTACAACAATTGCCCCTCAAGATGAGGTCGCGAGCTCGCTTCGGGATCTTATCTTGAACCGTTGATATTCGTCGACCTACGGAAAGCCAATCTTGGGATCTGTGTCCAAGTCAAGTCCCTGTCCTTGGGGAGCCATATGGTCGCCTAGGTTTCCCCAATCGGTGTGACAAGTGACAGGATGGTAATGATGGTGCGGCTGGCTGAGGACGTTTCAAGCCATGAGTTCACCCAATCGGCGATCGCGTGCTTCCTACGCGTCGCCCACGTCGCCCTAATTTCTGCGGGGGTCCCCAAGTATTTCAAATTTATACTTTCGACCCTTCGCCTCTTTATAAATAGGTCTGGGGTTCCTCCTCAAAAGCCTTCCTCTCTCTCATCTCTCGAAACTCCGGCTTGAACTTTCCTGGCTATTCTTCGTGCACTTAAAGCTTTTCAGGTAAACGTCTTTCCCCAATTTCACATCAATGGCTTCCGGTTCCCGATCTGCTCCCACGCCCCCTCCGTTCCTGGTTTCTTCACCTTCCGATGATGATGATACTACAATTGCCGAGTTATACCGTCGTAATAACACCGAGACCGCCACCACCGATCCAGCCATGCCCTCGACCGCCGGTGCCTCTGGCGCCGATCGGGACGATGAAGGGGCTGATGATCAATTTTTGAGGGAGTTGGAAGACATTGTACATATCCGTGCTCTGGAACCGAGCTTGTTTCGCCTGGCCACGCCGACCGCAGAAGGTGGATCCGGAACCTCCAACCCGCCCCGACAATATGGAGCTTATGAGCGGGTTTTCGATTACCGCTCCTATGAGGCCCAAGACCCCTATGAGAGACCAGCTCGCGACTATCAGAAGTCGGTCGAGTCAGACTTTGTTGCTTCACAGAAGAAGAACAGGTCGGTTCTTACCGACTACTACGTCTGGTCCCTCCGCCGCCTTTATAAAGTCCCCCGGGATGTACACTTCTACGGGGCGACACCTGATGAGAGCACCGACCAACCGCCACCTGGGATGATCACGGTCAACGAACATATAATGGAGGCCGGGATCCGGTTCCCGCTCCACCCGGCGATTTCTCACCTACTGGCGGCTTGGAATCAGAGTCTGACCCAGATCACTCCTAATGGATGGAGCTATATTCTTTCCACAATGACTGTGCTGGGACAGACCGGGCTATATCGGTTGCCAAACCTGGGAGAAATATCTTTCGTGATGATGCCTATTGCCCAATCCGACGGCTACAACGCCGTGTGACTTCGCCGGGGCAAGGAGCTCGTGAGTGGGATCCCTAACAAAGTCGATGGTTGGCACAGGAAGTGGTGGTTCGTTGGAGGGGCATGGGAGTCTGTGGACCCTTCAAGCACTCTGCCCATACATGTCCCGACATATTATGTGAACCGAGTAGAAAATGGTAAATCTCATATTCTTGATTCTGAAGTCGTACTGATCTAATTCTCATTTTCTTTTGCAGTGTTCATGCCTCGAAAATCAGACCTGTATTGGGACTTTTTGGAGGCCTTCAAACTAGTCCGTGATACCCTTCCGAGCTGCCGGGACGTTAACTCCCTGAACTCCGAGCTCGACCGTCTCAAGGCCAGCTTATACACGTACCCACATCATCTGAAGATCCCTTGTAAGTTTCCTTACTCTGTGCTTATTACATCTTTCGATATCGACCTAACTGGTTGGCTTCTCACATTCCTGCAGTTCCTAACACCCCCGTTTACCGCTGTAAGCCTACTGCGGACATCATGGCCTCACGTAGGAAATATGTTCTGGGAAACATGAGGCGACTGGCGACCTCTGAAACCGCCCCTTCGAAGCCGACTCCCATCGAGGTCGTCCCTCTAGGTTCGGTCCCCATTGGTCCCTCTGCTGCCGACAAAGGCAAGAGAAAGGCTAAGGGGTTGACTCCGCCGACTTCTGGGTATGCTCGGAAGAGAGTGAGGGAGGAGATCTCGACGTACGAGTCCGAAATCAACAGGGGGCTGGGGAAGAAAGATCGGGTCCGCCCCCGATCGCATCCGGCGACTTCGACACCGGCCTCGCCGCCAGCCAGCTCGCAGCCTGCCTCACCGGCCCGGAGGAGAGGTCGGCATGAAGATGATGACTCCTTCTTAGGCTGGGAGGAGGAGCGGGTGAACGAGTAAGTCGGCATGAAGATTATGGTTTGCCTGATCCTATTTTTTTTTCAACATTAATCCTCACAACTCTGATGATTCGGCTTTCCTTTACAACCCTGAAATCGGCCCCGTCGACTTTTGCCCCGAGGTGGTTAGCTTCCTCAGGAGTCCTCCCCTTGCTTCGGCCGACCTCCCCAATAAGTGGTCGGGGTACATTTCCCAAAGCGTGCACAACATGCCCCGGGCGTGGACGCGTACTGATCATGACAATGCCCGTCGTTAGAAAATGACGGGCAATATGTACTCGGCCATGGTCCACACTCTCAAGGCGGCCTTTTATTTGGAGAGGACCAGTGCCCAAACCTAAACCGAGCTCCGACATCTCCGTGAGTCCCAGCTCGTGTCCCGACGAGGCCGGACCGATCTTGGCGGCGAGAGACTCGAAAAGGGTTAGAAAGCCAATGGGGAGCATCTTCTCAGATCTCGACCCTCGAGGGTCCTTTGTCGAGCTAGAGGGCATCTAGGCCGAGGAGAAAAAAGTCGGCCCAGCGGAGATCGTGACCGGCAGCCGAGAAGCTGAAGATGATCCAGGCGGAAAAGAGGGCGACCGAGGTGGAGGCCAATTTGGGGGAGGAGCTGGCTAGGGCCAAAGGGTAGTTGGACACTAGGGAGGCCCAGTTCAAGGTCTCCGAAGAGATGAACGCTAATTTTGCGTATGTGATGGCCTTTACGGGCGCCATCCGAATATGTCACCAGGCGAACCCTTCCGGCGACCTTACTGGGCTAGTCGCTGATCTCAAGGAGTATGTCCGACAACCCTCTGGCCCCCGATGTTCTATTGGATATCTAAGATTTGGAGGATATGGGCATCGATCTCTCCTTCTTTCCCGATCCTGGGCAAATCTTGCGCCCCCCGACTCCCCGCTGGTTGACCTCCCGGATGCCACATCTTCTGAGCCTTGGCGGAGAAGTTGACGAGCTCGGAGGTCGCTCCTCCCACAGCTGCCACTCCCGCCGAGCCCATCGGGGAGGAGATACCAAGGTCGGAGGTTGTTCCTCCAACTGTTGTCATGCCTGCCAAGCCCGTCGTGGAGAGGGTCTTAATCCCAAAAGCCGATCCACCGGTGGTTACGCAGCAGGAGCCTCCTTTCGGGACGGTCATTACCCCGACCTCGACTGCCCCAGCTGAGGAGGACTGAGATTGCCGCTCTACTTCCCTTTTTTGCTTTCCGTTGTACTAGCCTTCGGGCTTTTGGTTTATGATGTACTTCTCCTGACCTTCGGGTCTTTTATTACTGGAGTTATTTTATGTTTTGGTCTGGTGCTCATCTTACTATGTAAAATAAACTCCCATGTTTCATCCCCCCCAAGTCGAGGTCCCAAGCTCGTTTTGAGGCCTTGACTTGAACTCGTACAACTTATCAACCTTTGGCAGGTCGGACTCGGGAAATGTGCCTACGCCGACATCTCCTCCTCGGGGAGGTGAAATGTTGCCTCAATTTTCCAAATCGGTGTGACTGTTGACAGATCCGCAATGATGGCCTGGGTATTAGGTGGCGCCAGGCGCCATAAATTGGCCCAACCAAAAGTCGCGTTCTGCCCAAACGCCCCACGTGCGCCACCAGTTTCTTTTTGGGCCCTCGAGAGTTAGAAATTGCAACTTGACCCCCGCCCTCCATCTATAAATAGGGCGGGTATTTCACACTGAAAACTCATATTGTCCCTCTCTGATCTCCCCACTTTTCGCCTCCAAGCTCCGGTTATGGGAGATTCTGGCGATCCTCTCATTTTAAAAGCCTTTCGGGCAGTAAGTCTCTCTGGCTCCATGCTCATTGTTTCGGCACTCGGACCATCTGTGCGGCTCCTCCATCTCGGATTCTGCTTTCACCGGAGGGTGACCATACAGCCATTGCCAATTTTTGCTATTACCCGGCCGGAGGATCCGCCGCTGCCGTGACGGCGGGGCCCCTAACTCACGGTGTCTCAGGTGCCGATCGGGAGAACGTGATTAATGATGACGGGCCCCTCTTGATACGCGATACGAATTTAATGTGAATCCGATCATGCCAAAATGCCCTTCACAACCCCCTCGTTTTTGTGTCGTAAAGATGGCACTCGTGCTTGCTCACACGAAGCCCCATTCAAAGACTCGACACTCCAAGGATGTTGTAACATCCTTTTCGATAGTTTTGCAAAGATCTTCCTCAAATGTAACCTCCGAGAGATGCTACCCTAGTAGCAATGTAGTATAGACCAAGTCGCTAGTTCAAGTGGCTCCGTGGTATAGACCAAGTCGCTAGCTCGATTCCGAAAAATGTATTGTAGTGGAATGCTCTCTTTACCGACCTTTGGGTCTTTTGTAATGGGGTTTTCCCCGACCTCCGGGTCTTTATTAATGAAATTCTCATTTTTAATTCCTTCATTGTGTTAACTTGATTTCCTTATGCAACTTTTGCTTAGTCCTTGTCGTCTTATTTTCTATGCGACTTGTTTCTTGGACATTTGCGTAGCCGTCTTATAAAGTTGGGGGATGACCGCACCGCTAGGGTGGCGATCTCGCCTCCAGTATTTCTAAAGTCGGACCTCAGGTTTGCACGTTATCAATCATGTCTTTCATGCAACCTGCATGTTATCGATCATGTCTTTCATGCGACCTGCATGTGTTGGGGAATGAGTTGCACAGATCTATTCGGGGTGAATATTTAAATACAAATTTAATTCTTTAATTATTACTAGCATGAATTAATCCTATATTAATTCAAATAATAATTGCAACAACATATCATGCATATAAAAAGCAAAAAAAAAACCTACGCATGCGGAATCTACTGGTTTACGTGAACGTACCTCTCGGGATGGCAGTGACTTCCGTCGGATGGACTAACCAAAAGGACTTTCCAAGTATTCCCTTAGCCCTTGCTCGACAATCCGGTGGAAGGATACTCGCGAACAATTAACAAAAGGAAAAAATAAACTTTGTTGCACCACTTATGTGGATTTGCTAATATTTCCAGCACATGGAATTGTACTTGGGAATGAACTAATCATCCCCTATTTATAGGAGAGAGAGTGGTCGAAATTTTAGTGATATTTCAATGTGGGAAAAGACTTTTCTTGGTCACCAAGAAATCTTGAATATATCCCTTATATTCTTTTTCCCATAATTAAAATATTCCACAAAAATCCCATCTCCTCAATATATGGAATTTTTGAAAATTTGGAGTGCAAGATTTCAAGATTTGGATCTTCTTGAATTTATGAGATATTCTTGTATTTCAAGAAATACATATCTTCCATAATATATTTTCAAGAAAATCTTTCTTGCCCTCTATTTTCAAAATTTTGAATATCCCTTATGAATAACCAAGTGTGAGATTTCTTGAATTTAATGAGATAACCTTGTATTCCAAGAATACATATCTTCATTCCATAACAAAATTCAAAGAAAATATTTCTCCATCTTTTATCCATAAATTTCGAAAATTTAGAGGAAATATAAGCAACAATATTTATTTTATTTTAATCACCTTTTCAGTTATTGGACTATATATTGGGCTACTTAGGGGGCCTTTAGGAGAATTAAGATTGGACCTTCTAATGAATCTTGAATATCTAATATTGAGCCACAATATAATTCAAGCTCATAAATATTAATTAATCCCACTACATAATTAAAATTGCACTATCCATCTTAACCCATATTACAGTCAATATGGCTCCCGGTCATTATTTCCCGTGTTTAAGATTATCTAGCCCATTAATTAATTCAAGCCACTGAAATAGCTTTCCGTTAATTAATATCTTTTGTCCTTGGTCGAGGAACGGTTCAACATTATTATCCATACCGGAAACTAATTCCACTTGCAAGATTTGGTATGATAAAACTTATGAACCTCCCAAGGGCAAATCAAGCAAAGCGTGCTTGCACACGATTCTTCAGATTAAATCTTAGCAATCACATGTGACCAATAATATTGCCCAAGATAAAAAAGTATTGAATCTCTCGATTCGCTACCCATGATAAGTCAAAGCAATAGTTACCAATCCCACGTGATCCTATTTAAGGGACGAAGGTTAAACAACGAACCACCGAGGTCTAATTCTTCCTTGTTCAGTTCTGAAGAATTTATCCTCCTGTAGGTCCTATTCAGCGCATCAGCCATGCACTAGTGTAATCTCTTGGTCAAGACAAACCAATCTGAGCCTTACACCTCAACCTTTCGCGATGGTTGTTCATTTCCATCTAGGTCGTGAATGGCGTACTTTTTTAGTTACAAGGGATCGTTAATTTAATCTTCTCGTGATCGGGTATCACTAAATTAACTACTGATGTAACACGCATTTAATTATTGAACAGCTTATGCAAAAATATATATAACATTCAATCATATTTAAAGCATCGCGATAAAACAATTTATTTCAAAGAAATAAGTCTGAAAATTCAGTTTCGATTATACAAAGTAAAAAGCATACTTTTCAGTATAATCCCAACAATCTCCCACTTATACTCAAAGTCTGCTTTTAAGTATACTACAACATGTCTCACGTAGTCCGTGACATCTAATGTCACCTACACGAACCTAATAATTTCTCCCACTTATACTCAAAGCAGATTGGCAATGGTCTTAACACCCATTCCACTCACATGTCTCTCGAATGTATTCAGAGGCAGACGCTTTGTGAATGGATCTGCTAGGCTGTCCTCAGACGCTATCTTTGCCACATCTATATCTCCTCTCTTAACGATTTCTCGTATAAGATGTCTTTCCTTTAATGTGTTTGTTTGACTCGTGGACTCTTGGTTCTCTTGAATTTGCAAATCGCCTTTAGCGATATTGCTGACAAATTCGAACACCATCCAAGTCCACTAAGAAGGTCTAGAGCTCAATCGGTTCTTTCAACGCTTCACAAGCAATTACTTACCCGACTTCCATGGTTGAGTCAGTGATGCATTTCTGCTTCACACTCGTCCATTTGATGGATACACTTCCCAAATGGAAACACACTAACTGAGGCAGATAATTTATGGAATCTAAATCTGATTGGAAATCCGAGTCCATGTAGCTGATGGGGATTGAAGTATCTGACTGATAAATCAACATTCTATCCCGAGTTCTTTTCAGATACTTGAATGTTTTTAATCGTCGTCGATTCGCTTTCCTTAGTTACTCGATATCTTGCTACCATGCCTACGACAAAAAGCATATATCCGGTCTTGTACACAGCATTGTATACATAAGGTTTCCTACAGCCGAAGCACAAGGAATGCCTTTCATGTCATCTATCTCCTTTTGCGTCTTAGGGGACATTTTGTTGGATAGATGGATTCCAAGTCTGAAAGGTACGAATCCTTTCTTGGAATGTTGCATGCTTAATCATTTTAAAACAAGTATCAATGTATGAATACTTGCGATAACCCGATCATCCTTTTCTTGCGATCTCGAGTAATCTTGATCCCAAGGATGTGTTTGGTTTCCCTAAGTCTTTCATATCAAACTGTTTTGAAACGCCATGCCCTTACGTCTGACCACACCTTCACATCGTTCCCGATGATCACAATGTTATCTACGTATAGTACTAAGAATACCAATGCAATTTCGACACGCTTTTTATACACACAACTTTCAAACTCATTTTGATCAAACCCATAAGACTTTATTACATGATCAAAACTTTGGTTCCAAGCTCTGGATGCCTGTTTGAGTCCGTAAATGGACCTCTTGAGCTTTACAAACTAGGTGTTCTTGGCCTGTTTCAATGAAACCTTAGGGTTGTTGCATATAGATCTCTTCATCAAGACTTCCGTTAAGGAAAGCTGTCTTGACATCCATCTGCCAGATTTCAAAGTCGAAATCTTGAAAAATCAATAAGAGAATATGGGATGGACTTAAGCATGGCTACGGGTGAAAAAAGTTTCCTCATAATCGATCCCTTCTTTCTCGAGTATAACCTTTCGCCACTAGTCTTGCTTTTAAAGGTTTCAACCTTCCGTCCGTCCTCTTTTCCTCTTATATACCCACTTGCATCCAATGAGTTTTACCCCATTAAGTGGTTCGACTAGCTCCACACTCTATTATGAAACATAGAACCCATTTCGCTTTCATTCTTTGTTTGCAAGAATCGGATCCTTATCTTGGAGTGCCTCGTCATATGTCCATGGGTCTCGATTCCGAATCAAGTCCGAGGACTCTCCTATTCCCATGAATCTCTCGGGCCGTCTAACAACTCTCCCACTATGACTAGGCTCTTGCCAGAAAGTGTATCGTTTGGTACATCATCTAAAGATAATCAATTAGCAATCGAGGTTTGCCCTCTAAGCTCATTTAAGGTAATCTCACTGGGTTTCTTTTGGTTCATATAGTCTTCTTCCAAAAAATCTAAAGTGGGTGTTGATGACCACCTTTTTGATCTTCTGACTATAGAACATACACCCTTTTTGTTCCTCGGGTATCCTACAAAAAACAAACTTTTTAATTACGATCGAGGATCCAACTTACGGGCTTCCTTGTCCAACACGTGGGCGGACACCCCAAATTCTCATGTGTCTCATACTAGGCTTGCGCCCGGTCCACAATTCTTTGGGAGTTTTGGGAACCGATTTGGATAGCACCAAGTTCAGAATGTAAGCCGCTGTTTCCAAGGCATGACCCCAGAACGACTCGGGAAGATCCACATAACTCATCATTGATCTAACCATTTCCAAAAGAATTATTCTTCGCTCTCAAGAACCCTGTTTTGTTGAGGGTTCCGTGCGATGAGTCGATACAATCCCTTCACCAGATAAGTAGTTCAAAAACTCATTGCTGAGGTATTCGCCTCCACGATCAAATCGTAGAGACTTGATACGTTTTTCCTTATGATTCTCTGTTTGAGCCTTAAATTCTTAGAATTTCTCAAAGGTCTCAGATTCATGCTTCATGAGGAAAATATAACCGTACCTTGAGTAATCATCAATAAAAATACTCATAACCTCCTCTTGCTTTGGTTGACATTGGACCACATACATCTGTGTGAACGATCTCTAACACTTCTTTGGCCCTATTCCCCTTGTCTCCAAATGCCCTCTTGGTCATATTACCCTCCAAACATGATTCGCAGGTTAGGATTTGTTCAACTTGGAGACGCTCCAGTGAACCATCTTTCACCAACCTTTGGATCCTCTTTGGATTTATATGACCTAATCTTAGATGCCAAAGAAGTATTTCGTTCACGCTTTCTTTTGTCGGAAATAGTTGATGTGTTATAGGATGTATTTCGTGAGTGGTGTGCACAGTTAATTGTATAGAGATTTTCCATCAATGTCCCATAACAGGTACACTCATCATTTCAAAAATTATGTCATTCTTATTAGAAGAAACTTAGTGTCCTTTAATCGAATTTTAGAAACTGAAAGTGAATTCTTTCTAAAACTGGGAACATAAAGATAATCTAAAAAAAAACTATATCTTCAAAAGATAGGTGCACTTCTCTCCATTTCTTTTAATCGCCACTCATGTAGCATTGCAATGTCTGCTATTTAAGTAGTATTGCAATAATCGTTACTATCGTAAGATTGCAATATCCGCCACTTTCGTAGCATTGCAATGTCTTCTACTTTAAATAACGTTGCCCGGTGTGATGAGGATCTCACTCCCACTACGTTCTTGGGATCATTTAGAACCCGTGAAGCCAACATGATTAGTGGATCTTGTATCAACCACCCACGAATGAGAAGTATCGCCCATTAAACAAGTTTCAACAACTAGTGTGTGAGAATTACCTTTCTTTCCTTCCCTTTTTGGGGTTGGAAATGCAAGACCTCCATTGTCCTCTCTCACTTAAGCATTTCCTCTTTGGTTTTTCCTTGACACAACAAGCATTCCTCATCTTATCATTGCCCTTGGCAACAGTTGAGTTTTATTGCTTATGGCCTTTGGGCCTCTTCTTTATCTTGCCTACCCTTGGCCTAAAAATGAAGACGGACCACTTGCGAAAAAGCTTGAGTTTGGTGCCTCTTCATCATTTCTCACCGAGACCAAAAGCTTGCAACAAATTAGCTAGCGAGGCCAAAATGCTCAAAAACTTTTTGGGCGGTGAAAGTACCAAATTCATCCGAGTCTCCAGATCATAATCTGCACTCAGAATCTCAAGTTTGTTCAGATGGGCCATCTATTTTGAGGACGTAATCCCTTACGGGTTTTCCTCCACCATTTCAGAGACGACATCTCTCGCAAGGTGATTTGACGAGTCCCGCATGTTTTGACTCGTCAGTTGGCTCATCTGATTTTTGTGTGTCAAAATCCACTTGTGCTTTTGTGCAGTTAGGACAATTATAATTTTCCAATCATTATAGTTTCCATATCGTATTGACTTTAAGTATAATAACAGTGGATTAAAAGGTAAACGACATCTTTCTTTGGAAAATAAACAACTATATGCAATAAAGACAAGTATATCACAAGGTTCGATCACATGCATCATATTAAAATCTCAAAAAACATATGTACATGCATCAGCCAACATCTCAAAACAATTTAAATAAGCCACGTGGGGTGGGTTATTATTTAAACACATTCAAGTAGGTTACAAACAAGAACAGTTACAAACCTTTAATATCCAGATTAATAGTTGGCTCCCACTTGACCAATATAAAATTGACAGGGACTTCGGGGAAGTATATGCATATCAATTTTATACCTAAGTAATAACCATGATTAAATACAGGATTACTATTTCGCTTTGATCGAGCCTCGTGGGGAGGGTCATCGCCGCCACTAGTAATAACCCACAATCATCCGTTTGGAATTCATTCATGTGAAACCTATCTTTTGACAAATCCGGGTGGGGAATTTTTCCAAAAGAATTCACAAATAAATAAATCATGGAGGTCAAAAAATTAATTCAATTTTATTATCCTAATAAAATTGTCAATTAATTATTTAAACATACTTAGTAATTTTGAAGTTGAGATTTTTTCATTTGGCAACCCTCATGCAAATACATTTAAACAAATTAAATAAAGCATAAGATAAAGACAAATAAATCAAGCAAAAATGAAAAAAATAAACATATTGGGCACAAATTATCCAATTGTCATGGTTTGATTTTTCTTGGCTTGATCTTGAAGAAAACACGTCTCGGTTTCTCCCGCTCGTTAAATCTCGAAAAAAAATACTTCGTCTCGAACACGCCACACGCCAGCGGCTTCGAATGGGGGATGCTGCGCCCCCGCCAGCCACTGCCTAGGGCGACCTCGGTAGCCTCGGCACCGCCCGCCGGCGAGCCACGCGCCCTCGGCCTCGACGCCTTCGGTAGGTGTCGGCAGCGTTGGCGAATCTCGGTAAGCGGCAGACGCATCTTCCTCCTCCGCCTGCTCGCCCCTCCCAGGCGGCGCCGCGTATCCTCGATCCGCTCGGCTTTGGGCGCCCGCGCCCCATGAGCGGCCCCTCGTCCTCGCCGGGCGCCCGGCCATCGCCCTGCGCCCCTGCGTGTCGTATGCGCCAAGCTATTTTTTACGCCTGTTCTCGATTTCGTCTTTAATTCTTCGTCTCTTCGTTTCGATCCGGTTATAATTTATTTACAAAAAATAAATAAACCTAGATCTAGACTAGTCTATTACATTGATCAAATCAAACAAATCTAGTCTACTCGTGGATTTTCTCACGAGGCAAAACAAATCCGAATGAATCAATTAAAAAAAACACGGTTTATATGCATGCAAAAAATAAAACATTAAAATTCCATGACAATTGGATACCTACAAAAATGATCTAATAATTCTACTATCCAATTTCAAATTTAATGTCCATGAATTAAATTACAATTTAAAAAAATTGAGAGTCTTAAAAAAAAGTGGCTACGATACGATTGTTGGGGAATGAGTTGCACGAGATATATTCGGGTGAATATTTAAATACAAATTTAATTCTTTAATTATTACTAGCATGAATTAATCCTATATTAATTCAAATAATAATTGCAACAACATATCATGCATATAAAAAGCCACATAAAACCTACGCATGCGGAATCTACGGGTTTACGTGAACATACCTCTCGGGATGGCAGTGACTTCCGTCGGACGGACTAACCAAAAGGACTTCCCAAGTATTCCCTTAGCCCTTGCTCGACAATCCGGTGGAAGGATACTCGCGAACAATTAACAAAAGGAAAAAAATAAACTTTGTTGCACCATTTATGTGGATTTGCTAATATTTCCAGCACATGGAATTGTACTTGGGAATGAACTAATCATCCCCTATTTATAGGAGATGGAGTGGTCGAAATTTTAGTGATATTTCAATGTGGGAAATGACTTTTCTTGGTCACCAAGAAATCTTGAATATATCCCTTATATTCTTTTTCCCATAATTAAAATATTCCACAAAAATCCCACCTCCTCAATATATGGAATTTTCGAAAATTTGGAGTGCAAGATTTCAAGATTTGGATCTTCTTGAATTTATGAGATATTCTTGTATTTCAAGAAATACATATCTTCCATAATATTTTTTCAAGAAAATCTTTCTTGCCCTCTATTTTCAAAATTTTGAAATATCCCTTATGAATAACCAAGTGGGAGATTTCTTGAATTTAATGAGATAACCTTGTATTCCAAGAATACATATCTTCATTCCATAACAAAATTCAAAGAAAATCTTTCTCCCTCATTTATCCATAAATTTTGAAAATTTAGAGGAAATATAAGCAACAATATTTATTTTATTTTAATCATCTTTTCTGTTATTGGACTATATGTTGGGTTACTCAGGGGGCCTTTAGGAGAATTAAGATTGGACCTTCTAATGAATCTTGAATATCTAATATTGAGCCACAATATAATTCAAGCCCATAAATATTAATTAATCCCACTACATAATTAATATTGCACTATCCATCTTAACCCATATTACAGTCAATATGGCTCCCAGTCATTATTTCCCGTGTTTAAGATTATCTAGCCCATTAATTAATTCAAGCCACTGAAATAGCTTTCCGTTAATTAATATCTTTTGTCCTTGGTCGAGGAACGGTTCAACATTATTATTCATACCGGAAACTAATTCCACTTGCAAGATTTGGTATGATAAAACTTATGAACCTCCCAAGGGGGCAAATCAAGCAAGCGTACTTGCACACGATTCTTCGTATTAAATCTTAGCAATCACATGTGACCAATAATATTTCCCAAGATAAAAAGTATTGAATCTCTCTGATTCGCTACCCATGATAAGTCAAAGCAATAGTTACCAATCCCACGTGATCCTATTTAAGGGACGAAGGTTAAGAAACAACGAACCACTGAGGTCTAATTCTTCCTTGTTCGGGCCTCAAGAATTTATCCTCCTCAGAGGTCCTATTCAACATCGGTCATGCACTAGTGTAATCTCTTGGTCAAGACAAACCAATCTGAGCCTTACACCTCAACCTTTCCGCGATGGTTGTTCATTTCCATCTAGGTCGTGAATGACGTACTTTTTAGTTACAAGGGATCGCATTTAATCTTCCGTGATTGGGTATCACTAAATTAACTACTGATGTAACACGTCTTTAATTATTGAACAGTTATGCAAAGAAATATATATAACATTCAATCATATTTAAAGCATCAGTGATAAAACAATTTATTTCAGTAAATAAGTCTGGAAATTCAGTTTCGATTATACAAAGTAAAAAGCATACTTTTCAGTATAATCCCAACAACATGATATCGATCATGTCTTTCATGTGGTATGCATTTCATCGATCATATGTTTCTCATGCGACCCGTTTGGTTTACACAGGATCTCACATTTAAAAAAAATAGAGAATTGTTGTTACTACATATACTTGTTTACATCGGCTTGATCGATACAAGGACATAAATCTACTGGTAGTATTTTTTCAAATGAGTTGCATTCCACGGATATTGAGCCTTGGTCCCATCTTCTTTCTCGAGCTCGTATGCTCCATTTGGTAGGACCTTCGATATCTGGAATGGGCCCTCCCAATTGGGGTCGAGGGCACCTTTTGAGTCTCCGAGTATCTTCTTCATACTAGGTCCCCGACCTTAAAGCGTCGAACTCGTACTTTAGAGTTGTAATATTTCTCAGACCTCTGCTTGTATCTGGCATTTCTCATATTTGCCTCTAATCGCTTTTCTTTGAGTAGGTCGAGGTTCCTCTCCAGGGCTTCATCGTTGTGATCAAAAGTGACTTGGCTAGTCCGGAAAGTCGGGACATCAACCTCCACGCAACCACCACCTTTAGTTCCGGCTAGCGAATAAGGGGTTTACTTTGTTGAATTCTGCGGAGGTTGTTCTCATCGCCCACATCACATCTGGGAGCTCACTGGCCCATTTCCCCTTTCCCCCTTTGATCTTGGTCTTGAGCGTGTGCTTTATGATTTTGTTCATGGCCTCGACCTGTTCGTTCGATTGGGGATGGTATGGGGTAGAGAATAGCTTTGTGATCTTCCATTATTTGAAGAAGGCGTCGACCTTCATTCCGTCGAACTGCCTCCCATTGTATGATATGATTGCCTGAGGCAGTCCGAATCTGCAGATAATGTTGCGTCAAATGAACTTGATGACATGATCTTGGTCGATGGTTTCCAGTGCCTCAGCTTCGGCCCATTTTGTGAAGTAATCCACCGCTACTAAGGCATACTTGATCGATCCTGGGGCCGTTGGGAGTGGCCCAATTATGTCTATCCCCCACTTTGCAAAGGCCCAAGGACTGAGGATACTCGTGAGCTCTTCAGGTGTGACCTTGATAGAGGGGGCATAGATCTGACATTTGTGGCATTTGCGGGCGAAGACAATAGCATCGGCCCTTAAGGTTGGCCAAAAATATCCTTGCCTTGTGGTTTTGTGGGCCAGCGACTCCCCCCCAGTGTGGTTTCCGCATGCCCCTTCGTGTATTTCTTGCAGGATGTCTTGACCTTGTTTGGGTGTTATACATCGAAGTAAGGGTATGCTGAAGCCTCGCTTGTACAACTCCCCGCCTATCATTGTGTATCAAGTGGCCCGTAATTGCAACTACCGAGCTTGGACGCGATCAGGCGGCAAGAGGCCGCTTATCAAATACTCCATGATGGGTGTCATCGGTTAAACCTTTGGGTTTTCAAATGTTGTTACTGGTTACTTGCTCGATGGATGGGTGGGGAAGTTGTCGTGATGGTGACATCCTTCATGTCACGGTGATCCTTCGGAGGTCGCCAACTTTGGCTAAAGCATCGGCTCGTGTTCCACTCTCTACAGATCGACTAACATGGATGCGTGTGAACTTCATGCACGGTGTTTTCACAATTTCTGATAGGGTCGCCATCCCCGTCGTCCCTAGCCTCAGACTCCCTCGAAACTTGGCGGGCCACGAGCCGAGTCGATGATGAACTCCGCAATCTCTTGACCCCATGGCTGCATTTGCCATTTCGGGCGATGATGAGAGCCTCATTACTCGCCTCATTATTCGTTATGAAAATCAAGGTAATGGCGTTCCGAATAAGATACCCTCGGACTTATTAAAACCACCCCCGCCCCGACTTGTGAGAGGTCGCCAACCCATCAACGAAAAAGCTCCCGCGATGGTACACGAACTTCACCTACGTGGAACGTAAGCTCTACTAAGAAGTCGGCGGTGTTTGAGCTTTGATGGCGGGTCGTGGCACGTAGGTTACACCGTACTGCCCAACCTCAATGGCCCATTTGAGGCATCGGCCTGAAGTGTCCGGACGGTGGAGTACATTCCACAAAGGTAGGGAAGTGAGAACCTCGACGATGGTCGAAAAAAATATGTTCTCGAACTTTCACGCCATGACTAATGCATTATGCGGCTTCTCTAACGAGGGGTAGCGTTGCTCCGTCTCTTTCAATGTCTGACTAACGAAGTAAATGGGTAGGTGGGCCGAACCTTCCTTCCGGACCGATGCATCTCAAAGGGGTCTCCAATCTTTGCGAGATACAAGAACAACTTCTCTCCCGGAACAGGTTTGGACAATATGCTTACATCCGCCAGGTAAGCTTTGATTTTTTCGAAGGCATCCTGGCTTTCGGGCATCCATTCGAACTTTGCCTTCTTACGGATCGTGTCGAACATTGGCTTGCACTTGTCCCCCATCCGGGAGATGAACCTGCTCAGCGCTGCTAGGCACCCCGTGAGTTTCTGAACTTCTTTCACATTTCGGGGTGCCCCCATGTCTAACACAACTTTGACCTTCCCTGGGTTTGCCTTGATGCCCCGCTTACTGACTAAGTGTCCCAAGAACTTCCTTGACTCCACTCCGAAGTTACACTTCTTGGGATTGAGTCTCATATTGAATTTTCTGAGGATGTCGAATGCCTGCGCGAGGTGAAGCAGGTGGTCTTCCCTTTTTAGGCTTTTGACGAAAATGTCGTCGACATAGACTTCCACCGACTTCCCTATCCTCGGGTCGACAAACATGTGATTGACCCGCCCTTTGGTATGTTGCCCTGCGTTCTTCAAAAGCTTAAGCGACATTCTCTTCCGGCAAATATAGGTTCTTTTACTCGTCGGAAATAAGGTGTCTTTGTCGATCCGGTTCGTGCATGGCTATTTGGTGATAAAATAAAAGCATCCATGAATGACATCATTTTGTGTTCTGCCGTATTATCTATCAGGTGATCGATATGTGGCATTGGGAAGAAGTCTTTAGGGCAGGCCTCATTGAGGTCGGTGAAGTCGATACATAACCGCCAGGTCCCGTTGGATTTCTTTACCAATACTGCATTGGCTACCCACTGTGGTTGGTCTGCTTGCATGATCAGGTCGTTATCCAGCAGTTTTTTCACCTCTTCCGCCAAAGCAGCATTTTTCTCAGGGCCGAATTTTCGCCTCTTCTGAGCAACCGGCTTTCGGGATGGGTCAATGTGGAGTCGATGGCATGCGATCTCTGGGTCGATCCCCACCATGTCTTTGTATGACCAGGCGAAGACATCTAAGTTCTTTTTGAGAAAGTCAATGACTTCCCCCTTCAGGTCGCTCGGTATCTTGGAGCCAATAATGACCTCCAGATCCGGGCGAGTTGGATCGACCTTGACTTTCTCTAGCTCTTCCCCCGGGATGGCTCTGGGGCCATCTTGTCGGGGATCGTCGATTTTGGCCTCGATCGGAATTCATCAGGTTCATGCCCTATTCTTGGGTCGAGGTCGCTGTAGGTTCTTTTCTTGTTTATCCTTGCCTCACTTAATTCTTCATTCTATTTATTGGTATCTATTACAAGTGCTTGTTTGATAGGTATTAGTGTAAGATTGAAAGGAGACGAAGAGTAAATCAAACAACCTCTTGCATCAACTTGGTCGCCCTTAACTGTGCCGACCACCCCACTCTTGGTGGGAAACTTTACACAAAAATAGAAAGTGGAGGATGTAGCCTCGAATTCATGTTCAAAAGGCCTCCCCAGGAAACCATTGTAGGATTGAAAGGAGACGAAGAGTAAATCAAACAATCTCTTGCATCAACTTGGTCGCCCTTAACGGTGCTGACCACCCCACTCTTGGTGGGAAACTTTACACAAAAATAGAAAGTGGAGGACGCAGCCTCGAATTCATGTTCAAAAGGCCTTCCCAGGAAACCATTGTAGGTGCTGGGGAGGTCAACTACTAAAAAGTCTAACAACCTGGTTGCCCTAACCTCACTATCAAGTGTAGAAACTAGCTCGACGGCCAATCGGATCATCCCGGTGGGCCTCACAGTAGCATCGCCAAACCCTTTCACGAGGTGGTCGCAGGGGGTAACATAGGCATCGTAATCCCCGAGCTGATCGAGGGTCTTCTTAAAAAGGATGTTACAGAAAGCCCCCCCATTGACCAGAAGTCAGCACACCGTAGTCCCCATGATGTTGGCCCGGATCACCAAGGTATCGACATTGGGGTAGACTACCCCAGCCTTGTCTTGTTCCCCAAACTCGATAGTACTGGACTCTTCCCTAGCGGCGAGGACAGGCAACGCCATCTTCCTGGCGTCCTCTAACTCCCTTATTTCGGCTTTCATCCTTCGCTTGGAGGGGGAGCTGGTGGCTAACCCCCCGACAGTCCCTAGGGGGGAGAGAGTGTGTATCATGCGATCCCCCACATTCTCTGGCATGGGCGGAACGGGTCGTTATCCCTGCCTCGCTCCCTGGTTGTCGTTCCTGTGGGGGTATTCTTCTTGTTGGCGGCCTCTCGGAGCCTGGTCGTCGTTCTTCTGAGGTCACTTGGCGAACTCGTCAAGCAGGCCATCTTCATACAGTCTCCAGAGCTGAGGCAGCAGATCTTTGCACTCACTGGTATAGCGCCCGGTTTGCTCGTGGAAATGGCAGTACTTGTTGGGGTTCTGCCTGCCCTTGTTCTTCACTGGGCGGGGCGGGAGAAGTAGTTCCCGCTCCCGAATCTGGATGAAAATGTTTCCGAGGGTCATGCCCAGAGCGTCCATCAATTTCACCGGAATGCTCTCCTCAAAAGGCTTGAAGCTTCCGGACGGCTTGTACTGCGAAGACGACTTTTTGGAGCTTTTCTTGGGCTCCTCAACCTCCTTAGTCTCAGATAGTTGATATTCCAAGAGCTCCACCGTGTGTATCAGGTCGCTATCCCGCCTCCGAAAGTCGGCGTAGCTAGTTGGGTACTCGGCCGTCATGCACCGCCAGAGTTTGGTCCCTTTCTTCGTGCCGAGATGTTTCCCCATCAATTTTGCTTCATCCCCAACGGGGTCTCCTTCCAAAATTAGCTTGTCGATCCTCTCATTGTAAGACCGACGGATTCAAGATCCCCCGCCGGTGTTCATCGTCACGCCTCGTCGCAGGCCTGGGCGCCAGGGCAATGAAACGCGCGTTATAGGCGAGCGAAGCCGCTCGAAAAGTGTCCACCGACAAGGGGCGCATAGAGAGGTGAACCATTGATGAGCCCGTCAAAGGTCGAGAGAATAGCCGACATTTGGTCTCATTAGTGGCGCCCATAGAAGCCATGTAATGAATCAGACTTCGCTACATGGACCGCTGGGTCGGTGTTCCCATCAGAATGATCCAAGGTCACGACATTGATCTTCCTTTGAGTAGCCGCCAGGTGACCAAAGTTCCGGAGTGGGGGAGTCCGGATGGCGAGAATTGGTGCATCCCCTTTCGCCCATTTCGACTCTCCATGTGCTCCATCGCTTGCTTGGACCAGTCTGGTCGGAGATTTGCGACACCAACATCATGGCGATTAGTGGTCGCGTTTACGGGGGTCGCCCGCCATCTGCGGTCGACCCCCAGATCTCGTTGTGGTGGAGGTTCAGTGCGAGGGCAAGGTCACGCTCCACCTGCTCAGCATGACGAGGCTCAGATTATGCCTCATCTTCCGCGTTCCTCGGGGCTTGCCGACCCTCGAGGTCGCCAAGTCGGTCAAACACATTGCTCGACCTGACCCTCTTAAGGAGTTGGTGATTGCGGACTAGGCATGTCCGGCGGATCGTAAAGGCGATTAGCCCGGCCGAATGCCCCCCGGGTTTAGCCTGAGCTTTTTGAGGGTCCGACCTCTGGGCGGCCTTCTTAGTGAGAGGTGCGTTACCCTCGTCAAACGCGAGACATTTCTTGTTGAGGATGGCCATCACGCCATTTGCGTCCTTGGGCGTCTGCACCAAATTCCACTAGTCAGGGGTCATTATCGTGTCTTGCTGGCGATCGCAATGGGAGCCGGAGCAATGAGAGCTCATAGAGGCCTCGCGCCCATTGCGGGCGTCCAGATCTTGCCCGTTCAGGTTGGCTTGATTGCTTACCATTGGTATTGATCAGAGATAAGATGGGTCTTCCTTCGAACAAAGTGATTTCGCAGGAATTGTCGCTTCCCACAGACGGCGCCAATTGTTGTACCCGGTTTTGTTACCGTGGAACAAGTAAATAATTTAGTAATGTTTCGATCAATACCATGACGAAAGCAATAAATGATAAGTGATTTGATTACCCAGTTCATCTTTGGAATAGACTACGTCTGGGGCACCAAGCCAGGATTTGTACTGTATAATATATGCCTAGAGTACTAAGATTTTGATCCTTTACAATGTGCATGACAAGTTATATTTATAGACACAAATCTAGGGCTACAGTCTTCGTGGGCTTTCTCTCATGGGCTGATTAGGGCTTCCTTCCTTGCTCCGCAAGTCGCACTCACGGATATGTTTTCCCTGGTTATATCCCAAGAAATCCACCTCACCATAACTGCCCAAATCTTGTCCATATTTATCTCTAACCAAAGTCGCGAATTCTTTGAACGTGATGTCCGATTCTTTCAAGTCGCTCCGCGACTTCTTTGCTACGTCAAGCCTCTAGCGACCTTCCGAGACTTCAAAGTCATCTCCCGCCTTGCTCCAGCTGGATGAAGTCGGATAACAAGCTAGGCATGAGATTGCCCAATCCCAAGCCTCCATTAGGTCGGGTTATTTCCCCGTACAACACTGCCCACAAAGGGTTTATTGTGTATCAGATGGATGTAAAGAGTGCATTCTTAAACGGGGTACTAGCTGAGGAAGTTTATGTTGAACAACCTCTGGGCTTTGAAAAAGGCAACCATGTGTACCGTTTAAGAAAAGCTCTTTACGGCCTGAAACAAGCTCCTCGAGCTTGGTATGATACACTCTCTCAGTTCTTGATAGACAGTGGATTCATTAAAGGGGTAGTAGATAGAACCTTATTCAGAATAGAAGATGGAGAAGATATTTTGATGGTTCAGATTTATGTGGACGGTATCATTTTCAGATCTCCCAACAAGAACATATGTGATAGATTCAACAAACTGATGCAAGGGAAATTTGAAATGTCCAGGATGGGTCAGATGAATTACTTTCTGGGTCTTCAAGTTAAGCAGAGTACATAAGGGATATTCATCTGCCAGACAAAATACACTAGGAATTTATTGGCTAAATTTGGAATTCAGAATAGTAAGGAAGCCAAAATTCCTATGATGACTGGATTCAAGATGGATCCAGATGAGAATGGTCAGAAAACTAATCAGAAAGAATACAGAGCTCTCATTGGATCTCTACTATACCTGACTGCCAACAGACCATATATAACTTTTGCAGTAGGAGTATGTGCCAGATTTCAGGCAAATCCAATGCAAAGCCACCTGGAAGCAGCTAAGCGGATTCTTAAGTATCTGAAGGGGACAGTAAACCTTGGTTTATTCTACCCATCAGATAATAATCTAGAGCTTAGTGGGTATTCTGATTCTGATTATGGAGGTTGCAGAATAGATAGAAAATCAACCTCAGGAACATGTCAGTTCTTAGGAAGCAAACTGATCTCTTGATTTTCAAAGAAGCAGACATCTGTTGCTACATCTACTACTGAAGCATAATATATGGCTGCAGGAAGCTGTTGTTCCCAACTGCTCTGGCTTAGTCAGCAGCTGAGGGATTACAACATTGTAGCTACGAACGTACCTATATTCTGTGACAGTAATAGTGCTATAACAATCACTCAGAATCTGGTATTACATACAAGATGCAAGCATGTGGATGTCAGACATCACTTTATAAGAGATCATGTGGAAAAGAAGAACATCAGAATGGAAAAGATCCATACTGACAAGCAGAGAGCTGATATCTTAACCAAACCACTAGTTGAGGTCAGATTCAGGGAACTATGTAATGAGCTAAGACTTCTGGACATAGGAGAAAGTGCACCAGAAATTTTTGGTGGACTGGTCTCCAGGACCAGTTGGTTAACAGACTGGCCAGATAAGGAGAATCAGTTGAGTAAGGTATCTCAACTGATCAGAAAGATCAGTCAGGAACTGATCAGAAAAGGGTTATCAGATGAAGGAGGAACGAATTAGATTGGATAAGAGAAGAATCTGATCAGATAAAGTGGGAAATTGTTGGGAAATACTAAGGTCTAGGCAGAAACTAAGATCAACATAAATCGGTCAGAATTCAAGTGGTATTGACTTATCACAACATCAGTCAACCAGATATGCATTTCTGTTTTTATGCCTTTCTGTTTACAATATGCAATTCTCTGTTCTTATCTGATTTTATTGTTCATACACTTTTATGACGTGTACCCTGCAAATCATTTAATGCGGACGTGGGGAATATGTATTAATTGCCATTAAATGCATTTTTAAAATCCAAAAGGAAATCGTGTGTGTAAATCCTGACCGCACGATCAAAACTGCTTAATTTGAATCGTTTATTCTTTTCAAACGTTTGGTTTTCCGGTCTCGATTTTCCCTCCTTTCCTTTATATAGGCTTCGTCAAAACCCTTCCAAAATTACACTTCTCAAAATCTCTTGCGATTTACACTCTGCAAATTTCTCAAATACACTACAATTCAAAGTGTTTCTTGCGATTCACTTTATCTCAAAATCACTCAACAAAATCTGGTAATATATGGTTATTTGTTGAATTTATTCCATTAAATGTTTTTGCTCATACATTTTTTATAATGTATGTCGTCTCTAATGTTTGGTATCTGTGTGAGTATGATATAGAATGATTCAATCGGTTATTTGTTCGGGAAATCAGATATATGATATGTTTTTTATTAATCACTATACTCACATAGTTTCTTCTTAATATAGATGGCTACTCACGGTATTGGCAAAATCATGTGTAACTATGCCAGTTTGGCAAACCAAATAGGTGTGGAATATGTAAAATATTGTCTTTACACGAGATCCAATCCATGGAAGTTGAGCATGTTAAAAGGGTTGTGGTTCTTGAGAAATTTGGACGTGGTGACCCCAATGGGATGAACTTGTTTCATTGGTAAATGGAGAGGAGATCAAAGTTACAAATGCTGATATCTCTCACCTGTTCAACCTGCCCAAAGGGAAGATCTCTCCTGCTCACTACAGGAGAATGAAGATGAGCTGATTAGGAATGAACTCTTCCGGGAGGCTTACAAACACCATACCGCAAACTTTGTCAGGCCGATGTTGAAAAGGAAATTCCGCCTGTTGTTTGACATTTTGTCAAAAATAATTATGGGTATATCTTTCAGCCCAGATGGATTAACGGTTGTAAAGATGCATTGTTTGGCTGCTATTATCGATGGAGCCACAAATATTAACTGGGCTGGTTTTCTGAAGGCCATTCTGGTCCAAGAGCATGAGAAATTTGGAGTTAATGACCAGAGACAGGTCTTTCTGAAGAAGAGAATCAGCAATCTCAACAAAGTTGTTGTCATTCTGAGGGACAAAATGCCTAATGCTGAATGGGATCAGAATGGACTGAAGTTTTACAAGGCCTTTCTTTCAACCACAACTGCCATCTATGGCCCCGACAGATGATGATCTGCGGATCACACTCAGGAAAGGGAAAAGCAACGAGACTGTTGCTTCTGCAACTGCAATTCCTCCGAAGAGGAAGAGGAAACTGGTGAAGGCTCAGGAGAAGAGGCGAAAGAAAGTAAAATAGGCGCCGATGACTCTCTTCTTGGCAGACGAGTTAGAAGAAGATGAAGAGGCTGCATTCCATCCTGCTCCTCAAAGCAAATATGTTGACAAATCTGCTGAACATGGATCGCAGGTGGAAAGCTCTCCGGAGCAGTCCGAAGGAGAACAGGAAAAGGGCAAAGACAAGGCCAGATCACCCTCTCCTCAGCGCATGACTCCCTCGTCTTCTCCAGTCCGCGAGCAGGCTAAATCCCCGATGGTGGAGTCAGATCAACCTATGCTCCTAGGCTGGCATCAACCCGCTGATCTGCCACCACCAGAAACCTCATCCACACAACCCCCAGTCCCAACTGAACAGTCACTTCCCGAATCCAGATCATCAAAAACCATCACCGGGAAGCTGGCAAGGATGAGAATAGAAAGGGAAATAGATGGATTATATCAAGAACTGGAAGCTCATCCAGCTGTAAGGGATGTTGTTCTGGAGATTCTGACTTGGAGAGATCTCCGCATGAAGAACTTCTCCGATTTTATGATAATTAATGAACAGATGGGAGGAGCGGATGAATTTGCTGATTACAATTTTGATATGAAAAGATCAGCTCAGGTTGGGTCACCAGCTGAGTTGATTTCTGCTGAAGGAGTAAAAGCCCTGGTCTTCAGGAAGATGGGCTTATCTGAAAGGGTGGAGATAGAATCTGAAGAGGAGACTCCATGAGAAGTTGCTCATATGAAGGATGCAGGAGCTGCCGATGAAGGTGAGCCTGGTGCTATAGTTCATGACCAGCCACTGGAGGCACAAACAACTGGAATTGATCAGGTGGTACAAAAGCATTCCTGCTACACACATAACCACTAATCAACTTCGGGAGATCAGACCTTGTTTCAAAGATCTCCTGAAAGAGGAAGTTGAGGGCGTGTTGGCTAATGCAGTTAGCAACACAATAGCTGATCAGAGGCAGGCTAGCCTCCGTGAGATGAAGGATCAACGGGAATTTGCTATTTCCCAGGTTGAGACAATTAAAGATCAATTATCTCAAACCGTGACCAACCTGACTTCTGATATTAAGAAGACTTTTGACGAGAAGTTGGTCCAGGTTGATCAAAATCAAGTTTCTCTTCTGATGGTCACTGAAAAACTTGAAAAGACAAAAGAGAAACTGGATAAACTGATTCTCACTTTTTCCACGGCCATCGAAGCTGCCAAGTCTGAGCTGATTGCCAAGATTCAAGATCTAACTACTCAGACTCAGGGCCTAACTGCTTCTGATTTAAACAAGGCCTTTTCTGTCAGTTTTGGCTCCCTGACTTCCCACCTCAATGCACTTTTTGATCAAACCAAAAAGGGGGAAATCCAGGTTGAGAAACCAGCTGCCTATATTAAAACAACAGAGGAGTTGATTCAAATAGTTGAAACGTATGGCCACAGACTAGACCATCCTGATCTGTTCGCGAATGAAGTTTCTGAGAAGATGGAAAAGTCTAAGGCAAGAAAGATGGCCGCCGGTGCTGGAACATCAAAAGCTGCTGATCCTGCCAGTCAAGCAAAAAGAGTTATAAGAAGCACAGCGAGCCAGATACAAGCTGATAAGGAGCTGGCAAAAAAAATCTCCAAGGAGTAGATTGCTGAGGAAGCTCGTCTTAGTGAAGAAGAAAGGAAAGCAGAAAAAATGGTCGAGGCAGAAGGACTTAGGAAGAAATACAGATCGAGGGTTAAGAAAGGTCATGTCGGAAAATCTGGAGCAGAACCACAGCTGGCAGCAAGAATCGATGAAATCATTCCAAAAACTGCTACTCATGCTGATAAATTTGAAGAATGGAACATGATAAGAGGTGAATGGCTCCTGGATGCTTTTGTTCTGGATCTAGTGCCAAAAGAAGAATCACCAGATGAGGAATTTCTCAACTGGTTGGAGAACAAGCATTCAGACTTTCTGAAGTATCTGGAGAATGAGACCAGGAAGATAAATGTAAGAATAACCCATCAAGACTATAAGGTGATGGACTACACTAAGAAGGCAGATGGCTCATTCGACAGATTGACATTTCAAAGATTCTATTTTGACATCTTGGGCAAATCGCACATAACTGATCCAGAGCAGGTCAACAATGCCAAATGGAAATTGTACCAAATTTTTAACATTCCTCAAGATCAACGAGAAATGCCAGAAGGCTACATTCTAAGAGGGTGAAGATCAGAAGACTTTTAGGATCGGTTGTACTTTATTTTCAAATTTTTCAGATGTAACATGTAAACGACAAATCAGTTAAATGAAAAGTTTATTTTTACTGATCCTAAGACAAATTCTCATTGTCTTCTGATTTTCTTTTCTTTTTTTTTTTCTGTTTTACAAAATTATCAACTGTTGTTGGTTTCTCAGATGTTTTGGTTTCATCAAAAAGGGGGAAATTGTTGGGAAATTTAGAGTTTTGATGAAAGTTCCAAAACACTTGTAATAGGACAAGTCAGACCTATTAGCTGACTGATAAGCTAGAAATCGGGTTAGGATGACCAGTTGATATTTATTGTATAGAACAACTTGTTGGGATTATACTGGAAAGTATGTTTTTACTCTGTATAATCAAAACTGAATTTCGGACTTATTTACTGAAATAAATTGTTTATCACTGATGCTTTAAATATTATCGAATGTTACATATATTTACTGCATATCTGTTCAATAAATCGTACGTGTTACATTGTAGTTAATTTAGTGATACCAGATCACAGAAGATTAAATTAATAGTCCCATGTAACTAAAAGTACGCCATTCACGTCCTAGATGGAAATGAACAATCCATCGTGAAAGGTTGAAGTGTAAGGCTCAGATTGGCTTGTCTTGACCAAGAGATTACACTAGTGCATGACTGATGCACTGAATAGGACCTACAGGAGGACAAATTCTTCAGAACTGAACAAGGAAGAATTAGACCTTAGTGGTTCGTTATTTCTTAATCTTCGTTCCTTAAATAGGATCACGTGTGATTGGTAACTATTGCTTTGACTTATCATGGGTAGAGAATCAACGAGATTCAATACTTTTTATCTTGGGCAATATTATTGGTCACATGTGATTGCTAAGATTTAATACGGAGAATCGTGTGCAAGTACGCTTGTTCGATTTGCCCCCTTGGGAGGTTCATAAGCTTTATCATACCAAATCTTGCAAGTGGAATTAATTTCCGGTATGGATAATAATGTTGAACCGTTCCTTGACCAAGGACAAAAGATATTAATTAACGGAAAGCTATTTCAGTGGCTTGAATTAATTAATGGGCTAGATAATCTTAAACACGGGAAATAATAACTGGGAGCCATATTGACTGTAATATGCGTTAAGATGGATAGTGCAATATTAATTATGTAGTGGGATTAATTAATATTTATGGGCTTGAATAATATTGTGGCTCAATATTGATAATTCAAGATCCATTGGAAGATCCAATCTTAATTCTCCTAAAGACTCCATGAGTAGCCCAACATATAGTTCAATAACTGAAAAAGGTGTTTAAAATAAAATAAATATTGTTGCTTATTTATCCTCATTAAATTCGAAATTTATGGATAAAAGGGGAGAAAGATTTTCTTTGAATTTTGTTATGGAATGAAGATATGTATTCTTGGAATACAAGATTATCTCATTAAATTCAAGAAATCTCCCACTTGGTTATCTATAAGAGAATTTCGAAAATTTTGATAAATTGAGGGCAAGAAAGATTTTCTTGATTTTCTTGAAAAGATATTATGTAAGATATGTATTTCTTGAAATACAAGAATATCTCATAAATTCAAGAAGATCCAAATCTTGGAATCTTGACCCATAATTTTCGAAATTATCCATAACAAAAAAGTAGGTGGGATTTTGTGGAATATTATAATTATGGGAAAAAGAATATAGGAGATATATTAAAGATTTCTTGGAGATCAAGAAAAGATTTTCCCACATTATTTTTTTGCCACAATTTTCGACCACCCATGCTCTATAAATAGGGGATGACTCTTTCATTCTCAAGTACAATTCCATGTGCTGGAAAAATTAGTAAATCCACAAAGGTGGTGCAACATAATTTATTTTCCTTTTGTTAATTGTTCACAAGTGTCCTACCACCGGATAGTCGAACAAGGATTAAGGGAATACTTGGGAAGTTCTTTTGGTTAGTCTAGTCGGCCGGATCAACGTGTCATCCCCAAGAGGTAGACGCTTCACGTAAACTCGTAGAATTCGCATCGTCGTAGGATTTACGTGAATTAATTATATGCATGATATGTTGTTGGATTATTATTTGAATTAATATAGGATTAATTCATGCTAGTAATAATTATGAGAATTAAATTTGTATTTAAATATTCACCCCTAATAGATCTGTGCAACTTATTCCCCAACAATCGTATATCGAGCCACGATTTAGCTCAATTTTTAAATTGTAATTTAATTCACGACATTAAATTTGAAATTGGATAGTAGAATTGCTAGATCTGTTTTGCAGGTATCCAATTGTCATGGAATTTAATGATTTTATTTATGCATATATAAATTGTGGTTTTTAATTCGATTAGTTCGGATTCGTTTTGCCTCGTGAGAAAATCCACGAGTAGATTAGGATTTGTTTGATTTGATCAATCTAATAGACTAGTCTAGATCTAGGTTTATTTATTTTTTGTAAATAAATTGTAACCGGATCGGAAATGGAGATGGAGACTAAGAATTAAAGAATAAAATCCGAATCCCAAGCGTGGCGGCGTCGTCGTCTTGGCGCGAACGCCACGGAGGCACGCGGCATGACGCCGTGACGCCAAGACAGCACGCAGGCGCAGGCCGGCGCGAGGCGCTACAATGTAGATAGGGCGCTAAGACGGGCGGAAGCGCCAGGCGCACGCTGGCCGCGGCGCAGAGCGACAGCGGTCGGAGGTGCACGCTGCTGATGCGCGCCACCGCCGAGTACCGCTGTCGAAGTTATAATACCGGCGAGCACGCCACCGCCGAGGTATCCCGCCGAAGCCCCGCCAGGTCGCTGAGGCGCGCAAGCGCGCAGCTCGGGGTGGTGCTGCCGCCGAGAAGCCAATCCGCCATGGCCGGCCGGATGCGGGTGTGTGCATCCCGGCCGCGAAGCTTTCATGCATGAGATCGAGTATCTTTTTCGAGACGATAGAGTGAGAAATTTAAGACTTGTTTCTTCAAGATCAAAGCCAAGAAAAAATCAAACCATGACAATCAGAGATAATTTGTGCCAAATATGTTTATTTTTCTCGCTTTGCTTGATTTATTATTGTCTTATCTTATGCTTTATTTAATTTGTTTAAATGTGTTTGCATGAGAGTTGCCCAATGAAAAATCTCACCTTCAAAAAATTACTAAGTATGTTTAAATAATTAATTGACAATTTTATTCCTGGATAATAAAATTGAATTAATTTTGACCTCCATTATTTATTTATTTGTGAATTCTTTTGGAGAAATTCTCCCCTTGGACGGTCAAAAGTTAGCTTTCACATGAATGAATTCCAAATGGATGATTGTGGATTATTACTAGTGGCGATTTATGACCCTCCCCACGAGGCTCGTTCAATACGAAAATAATAATCCTCAGATTTAATCATGGTTATTACTTAGGTATAAAATTGATATGCATATACTTCCCCTCAAGTCCCCCCGCGATTTTATATTGGTCAAGTGGGAGCCAACTATTAATCTGGATATTAAAGGTTTGTAATTGTTCTTGTTTGTAACCTGCTTGAATGTGTTTAAATAATGACCCACCCCACATGGCTTATTTAAACTGTTTTAAGATGTTAGCTGATGCATGTTCATATTTTTTTGAGATTTTAATATGATGCATGTGATCGAACCTTGTGATATATTTGTGCTTATGCATATTATTGTTTATTTCAGTTCATCATGTCGCAACCTTTTAATCCACTATTCAATATACTTAAAGACAATTTTCTTACTGGTGAAAACTTTGTTGATTGGAATCGAAAACTTACTATTGTCCTCACTGCACAAAGCCATAACTAGGTTCTCACTACACCTAAACCGGAAAAGCCAAAAGATGAGTCCACTAAAATGGTTAAGAAAGAGTATGCTGACTGGGAGCGTTCCAATGAAATGGCAAAGTGTACCATCTTGGCTTCTATGTCAGATGTGTTGCAACACCAACACCAGAACGTTGAGACCGCTGCAGACATCATGACTAGTCTTAAAGCGATGTTTCAACATCGTAACCGCGGCACGCCGATCACCATGAGGGACTTGCTCTCTATGAAAATGGTGGAGAGAACGCCCGTAAGGAAGCACGTTCTCCAGATGATGGCTCACCTTAACAAACTTGAGGTACTTGGCGCTGAATACGATATCGAGACCCAAATCGATTTCATGCTCCACTCTCTGCCGAAAAGTTTTGAGCAGTTCAGGCTGAACTACCAGATGAATAATCAGAAGTTCTCGATGCCTGATCTGTTGCAAGCTTTAGTCTCGGCGGAGGCGATATTGGGGCAAAAGAGCCAAGCCTTGGTGGCAAATGGACCTTCTTCTTCTTCTTCTAGGCCAAGGGGTGGTAAGAACAAGAAAAGGGACAAAGGCCACAAGCAAGTGAACTCAAGTGTTGCCAATGGCAAAGAAAGGGTGAAAGAAGGGTGGAGGTGTGAACAAGCCCGACTAAGGGGAAGTGCTTCAATCTGCGGTGAAAAAATGACATTGAGGTCAGCCTGTTCCAAACCCAAAAGGAATGGAAAGAAAGGTAATTCTCACGCACTAGTTGTTGAAACTTGTTTAGCGGCGTATGCCTCCCATTTATGGGTGGTGGATACGGGATCCACTGATCATATTTGTTTCACATTACAGGGGTTCAAGCGGACCCGGCAACTTAGTGGGAGTGAGATCCTCATCACACTGGGCGATGCTACGAGAGTGGCAGCTGAAGCAGTGAGAGAAGTGCACCTGTCTTTTGAAGACAGAGTTTTAATTTTAAGAGATGTTCTTTACGTTCCGAATTTTAGAAAGAATTTAATTTCAGTTTCTAAACTTTTTCATGATGGATATTCGGTTACTTTTAATAAAGTTGTTACCATTTCTCTTTTTGATAAATTTATCTGTCATGGAACGTTGTCGAATAATCTCTATACAATTAACTGTGCACACCACTCACGAAATGCATCCTATAACACATCAACTGTTTCCGAGAAAAGAAAATGTTCATCAGACGTGAACGAAACACTTCTATGGCATCTGAGATTAGGTCATATAAATCCAAAGAGGATTTGGTAAAAGACGGTTCACTAGAGTTTCTCCAAGTTGAACCAATTCCAACCTGCGAATCATGTTTGGAGGGTAAGATGACCAAGAGGGCATTTGGAGCCAAGTGGAATAGAGTCAAAGAAGTATTAGAGATCGTTCACACAGATGTATGTGATCCAATGTCAACCAAAGCAAGAGGAGGTTATGAGTATTTTGTCACTTTTATTGATGATTACTCAAGGTACGGTTATATTTTCCTTATGAAGCATAAATCTGAGACCTTTGAGAAATTCAAAGAATTTAAGGCTCAAGCAGAGAATCATAGGGAAAAACGTATCAAGTCTTCTATCTGATCGTGGAGGCGAATACCTCAGCGATGAGTTTTTGAACTACTTATCTGATGAAGGGATTGCATCCCAGTTCACTGCACCCGGAACCCCTCAACAAAACAGGGTTACATAGTGAAGAAAAAAAACTCTTTTGGAAATGGTTAGATCTATGATGAGTTATGCGGATCTTCCCAAGTCGTTCTGGGGTCATGCCTTGGAAACAGGAGCTTACATTCTGAACTTGGTGCCATCCAAATCGGTTCCCAAAACTCCTAAAGAATTGTGGACCGGGCGCAAGCCTAGTTTGAGACACATGAGAATTTGGGGGTGTCCGGCCTACGTGTTGGACAAGGAAGCCGAAAAATTGGATCCTCGATCAGAATTAAGGTTGTTTGTGGGATACCCCGAGGGAACAAAAGGGTGTATGTTCTATGGTCCCGAAGATCAAAAGGTGGTAATAAGCACCCACTTTAGATTTTTGGAAGAAGACTATATGAACGAAGAAGACCCAGAAGTGAGATTACCTTAAATGAGCTAAGAGGGCTAACCTCAATGCCAAATGTACAAGATGACATACCAAACGACACACTTACACAACCGGATCCTCGTCGTAGTGGGAGGGTTGTGAAATAGCCCGAGAGCTTCATGTGAATAGGAGAGTCCTCGGACTTGATTCCCGGACAAGACGAATCAGACCCATGGACATATGACGAGGCAATCCAAGACAATGATGCAGATTCTTGGCAAATAGCAATGAAAGCCAAAATGGGTTCTATGTTTCATAACAGAGTGTGGGAGCTAGTCGAACCACTTAATGGGGTCAAACCCATTGGTTGCAAGTGGGTGTATAAGAGAAAAAGAGGACCAGACGGGAAGGTGGAAACCTTCAAAGCAAGACTCGTGGAGAAAGGTTATACTCAGAAAGAAAGGATCGATTATGAGGAAACTTTTTCGCCCGTAGCCATGCTTAATTCCATCTGTATTCTCTTATCGATTGTTGCGCATCTCGACTTTGAAATCTGGCAAATGGATGTCAAGACAACTTTCCTTAACGGAAGTCTTGATGAAGAGATCTATATGCAACAACTCCGAGGCTTCATTGAAAAAGTCCAAGAACACCTAGTTTGTAAGCTCATGAAGTCCATTTACGGACTCAAACAGGCATCCAGAGCTTGGAACCAATGTTTTGATCACGTTATAAAGTCTTATGGGTTCGATCAAAATGAGTTCGAAAGTTATGTGTACAAAAAGTGTGTCGGAACTACATTGGTATTCTTAGTACTATACGTAGACGACATACTGATCATCGGGAACGATGTGAAGGTGTTATCAGACGTAAGGGCATGGCTTTCAAAACAGTTTGATATGAAGGACTTAGGGGAAGCCGCACACATCCTTGGGATCAAGATCACTTGAGATCGCAAGAAAATGATGATAGGCTTATCGCAAGCTTCATACATAGACATTGTCTTGAAACGATTCGGCATGCAAGATTCCAAGAAAGGTTTCGTACCTTTCAGACATGGAATCCATCTATCCAAGAAAATGTGCCCTAAGACGCAAAAGGAGATAGATGATATGAAAGGCATTCCTTATGCTTCGGCTGTCGGAAGCCTTATGTATGCAATGCTGTGTACAAGACCGAATATCTGCTTTGTTGTTGGCATGGTGGCAAGATATCAAAGTAACCCGGGGAAAGAACATTGGACGGCAGTTAAAAACATTCTGAAGTATCTGAAAAGAACTCGGGATAGAATGTTGGTTTATTAGTCAGATAGTCCAATCCCCATCCATCTTTACGGACTCGGATTTCCAATCGGACATAGACTCAAAAATCTACCTCCCAGAGTGTGTTTTGCATGGGGGAGGAGCCGTGACATGGAGAAGCGTCAAAGCGTAAATCGTCCGCAGATTCTACCATGGAAGTCGAATATGTAGTCTAACTGCGAGGCGTGAAAAAAGCGGTTTAGCTCAAGAACTTCCTAGTGGACTTGGATGTGGTTCGAATTTGCCCAATGAGAATCACTATTTATTGTGACAATGCCGGAAGCGATTGCAAATTCAAGGGAACCACGAGCCCACAAAGCCAGCAAACACATTGAAAGGAAATACCATCTTATACGAGATATCATTAAGAGAGGAGATATAGATGTGGCAAAGATAGCGTCTGAGGACAACCTAGCGATCCATTCACAAAGTGGTCTTCAAATACATTCGAGAGACATGTGGAAGGAATGGGTGTCAAGATCGTTGCCAATCTGCTTTGAGTATAAGTGGGAGAAATTATTAGGTTCGTGTAGGTGACATTAGTTGTCACAGACTACACGAGACATGTTTGTAGTATACTTAAAAGCAGACTTTGAGTATAAGTGGGAGATTGTTGGGATTATACTGGAAAGTATGTTTTTACTTTGTATAATCAAAACTGAATTTCAGACTTATTTACTGAAATAAATTGTTTATCACTGATGCTTTAAATATTATCGAATGTTACATATATTTATTTGCATAATCTGCTCAATAAATCGTACGTGTTACATTGTAGTTAATTTAGTGATACCAGATCACAGAAGATTAAATTAATAGTCCCTTGTAACTAAAAGTACGCCATTCACGACCTAGATGGAAATGAACAATCCATCGTGAAAGGTTGAAGTGTAAGGCTCAGATTGACTTGTCTTGACCAAGAGATTACACTAGTGCATGACTGATGCCTTTGAATAGGACCTCTGGAGGACAAATTCTTCGAATCGAACAAGGAAGAATTAGACCTCGATTGGTTCGTTATTTCTTAATCTTCGTTCCTTAAATAGGATCAATTGTGATTGGTAACTATTTCTTTGACTTATCATGGGTAGAGAATCAACGAGATTCAATACTTTTTATCTTGGGCAATATTATTGGTCACATGTGATTGCTAAGATTTAATACGGAGAATCGTGTGCAAATACGCTTATTCGATTTGCCCCCTTGGGAGGTTCATAAGCTTTATCATACCAAATCTTGCAAGTGGAATTAGTTTCCGGTATGGATAATAATGTTGAACCGTTCCTTGACCAAGGACAAAAGATATTAATTAACGGAAAGCTATTTCAAAGGGCTTGAATTAATTAATGGGCTAGATAATCTTAAACACGGGAAATAATAACCGGGAGCCATATTGACTCTAATATGGATTAAGATGGATAGTGCAATATTAATTATGTAGTGTGATTAATTAATATTTATGGGCTTGAATAATATTGTGGCTCAATATTGATAATTCAAGATCCATTGGAAGATCCAATCTTAATTCTCCTAAAGGCCCCCTGAGTAGCCCAACATATAGTTCAATAACTGAAAAAGGTGTTTAAAATAAAATAAATATTGTTGCTTATTTATCCTCATTAAATTCGAAATTTATGGATAAAAGGGGAGAAAGATTTTCTTTGAATTTTGTTATGGAATGAAGATATGTATTCTTGGAATACAAGATTATCTCATTAAATTCAAGAAATCTCCCACTTGGTTATCTATAAGAGAATTTCGAAAAATTTGATAAATTAAGGGCAAGAAAGATTTTCTTGATTTTCTTGAAAAGATATTATGGAAGATATGTATTTCTTGAAATACAAGAATATCTCATAAATTCAAGAAGATCCAAATCTTGGAATCTTGACCCATAATTTTCAAATTATCCATAACAAAAGAAGGTGGGATTTTGTGGAATATTATAATTATGGGAAAAAGAATATAGGAGATATATTCAAGATTTCTTGGAGATCAAGAAAAGATTTTCCCACATTGTTTTTTTTTGCCACAATTTTCGACCACCTATGTTCTATAAATAGGGGATGACTCTTTCATTCCCAAGTACAATTCCATGTGCTGGAAAAATTAGTAAATCCACAAAGGTGGTCCAACATAATTTATTTTCCTTTTGTTAATTGTTCACAAGTGTCCTACCACCGGATAGTCGAACAAGGATTAAGGGAATACTTGAGAAGTTCTTTTGGTTAGTCTAGTCAGCCAGATCATTGTCATCCCAAGAGGTACGTTCACGTAAACTCGTAGAATTTTGCATGCGTAGGATTTACGTGAATTAATTATATGCATGATATGTTGTTGGATTATTATTTGAATTAATATAGGATTAATTCATGCTAGTAATAATTATGAGAATTAAATTTGTATTTAAATATTCACACCGAATAGATCTGTGCAACTTATTCCCCAACACAACTGATGTAATAGATAGGTCACATATTGAGGGGGAACTCAATATGTAAAGTCTTGAAGAAGATCAGATCAGAAGACCAGACGAGTCAAAAGATCAGGCGAGCCAGTTAGTCAAATGATCAGGTGAAGACATGAAGCTAAAATTCAGAAGACCTGAAGATCAGATGGCTACCAGAAGATCAAGACCAGAAGACCGGAAGATCTACATCAGTGTAGTCTGCTAAGTTGAAGTTAAGACAACTTGCACCAGAAGACTCTATCAGGTAGACTGATCAGTTTTATCTGATCAGGTCAGCTCTCACCAGGTGTCAACTGTTTTGTGCACCAGATTATACGTACTAATCAGACAAAAAGAATGTCAATCTTAGTTGGTATACCAAACACTGAACAAGTGTATCTATTAACCAATGAGATCAAGACACGTATGAACGGAGCTGGAAATGCGGGATTCGGCGCTGCAAAATCAAACGGCTAGAAAGGACAAACATACATGTTTCGGCCATGCCGTTCCTGAAGCACGTCAAATCAACCCTGCAAACTACCTAATATAACCTGAAATTCAAATTGCTCTCCAACGACTATTTGATTTCGAGGTCTATAAAAATGGGATCAATCTTCATAGTGAATACACAGAAATTATCATCAAGCTCAAGCCATAGCAAATTTCCGCACGAAGAACACAAATTCAAGATTATTTTCTAAGTGTTCATCCCATTAGTTCTTAGCTTAGAATTCTTATCCTCTAGCTTAAGGCTACCTCAAAACTAGGATAGAATTCCAGTTGTAACAAACAACAAATATTTACCCAAACTCAAAGTTAGGTTAAGTTTGTTTAGCAAAATTTCAGACTAGGGTTTCTAGTTTTGATCTTTGGGATCGGTTGAGTGAGAACTCTTGAAACATCTGTTGGTTGTACTGTGTTGGACTAACACATTAAACTGAGTCCAAGTTGGTTAAGTTGGTGCCCCTGCTGATAGGGAAGAGTAGACGTAGGACTGGTTGTCCGAACCACTATAAAAATCTTGTGTGCATTATCTGATTTACTGCTTTTACACTATAAAGACACTACCTCGATTTAAATCGCATACATATTTCGAAAGTTAAGATCACCTGCATCAAGCAACTGATCTGATCAGTTTGACAGTTTAGTCATCTGATTGAAAACAGACTGCAGAATCTGGTCTTATAAAATTGGTTTTTCACACGGGTTAGAAACTTGCTTCCGCACATCAGTTAAACCGATAGACACCGAACTAATCTGCCATCGAGCGATCAAGAAGTTGATATCGACCCAAACCGATTCACACGCGACTCGATCAAAAGCAACCTACTTTCACACCTGATCTTGCACAAAAAGTTTGCAGAAGTTTATTCACCCCCCCCCTCTAGACTTCTGCCCTCTCAAAACCCGTTCTGGACCTACATATATAAATATGACTACATTGTTATCCCTTTATGCAGACTATTCCAAAGTCTTCTGAAAGAATTATAAGAAGTCCGACATCGCATGTTTCAAGTTTTCAATTTTGTTTTATTGGTGAAAAATGTTGGAAGGTTGGTGTGAAGAAGGAAAAGAAAGGATTAATTTTTCAATCTGGATTCAAAAGATTTTTGGGTGATAATTCCGTCAAAGTTGGTAGTCTTTTTGTATTTAAAGTTCTGGAGGTTGATCTCGAGGTCGAAGAGTTGCACTTTAATGTATTCATATTTCAGTAACAATTACATATGTGAAATTTTATGATTAATTAGTTTATATACTATTATTTTTATGAATAATACATATTTACGTAATTTGTTTAAATTCACATTTACAGATTCTGTTATCTTCAATTTTTTTCTTTTAACTACCAAATCTCCATAAAATTTTATGGCATCTGCAATAAATATAATCCTGTTAATATTTTATGTTCATTAAATTTTTACAAAACACTTATTATTTTACATGTATCATTATTTTTTTTAAATTAGTGCAAGTAAAATATTTAATTCACCACTTTTCAGCAAGATTTGCCCTTTTAATCACAAATTTGGTAGATGCGGCAAGATTTTCCCTTATCAACTTATTCAATTAATTATAATTTTGTCTATTTATGTAATATGACTCAATAATTATCACGTTAGAAGCAAAATCCTAGAATGGATACAAAGAATAATAAATTGTGCATTATAGAGATCTCAAAATCAATTATTGTAATTTAATGATCATTTGATATTGTGATATATATATATATATATATATATATATATATTTTAATGTCTTATTCATTTAATTATCTAATGTACATTATAGTTTGATGTGATATAGTATTATTTTGTTTAACTAGGCCTTTTTAAATTTTAGTGGACAAGAACCCAAGTCTTTTAAAAACATATATGTTATCTTCAATTTCACATTTAATAAGAAATGTTGGATAAGGATGCCTTTTTAAATTGCGATTCAACTCAAATATTTCTGATATTCACCATGCCACCATCTATCAATTATCATATATGAAAGAAATTATTATTATAATTATTTTTGCACCCAATTATAATAATTTCAAATATTATTATTTTGAGTCCGTCCAGAATATAAACCCTGAAATTACATAGAACAGAACAATATTTCAAACAAACACGATTTGACGATGAAGAGTCGTTGTTATTGTTGGAGTTGTACTCACCACTTATGAGTTATATCATCATTTTCATTATATATGTGTATAAATACGTTAATGTGGTCGTGAAATGAATCTAAATTAAATTACGCATATAAAACTTAGCCCAGATAAATTTAGAGACTTTAGAGATCTGTTTGGGTTTTTAAGATTTTCACTTTATACGTAAAATAATCTTTATTTCTTTGAATGCATCTTTTTGAATTATAATAATATGAATTTTTTCTCCCCTCTGGTGCTGAACTCCACATCCGTCTCCAAGGAAGAAAATTTTGTTCTGTTAAATATAATGAGCCACTCTATTACTAGATGGATGTGAGTTTATCTAACATATAATTAGAAATGAAATACAACATGCGGCATTGAGTAATTATGTAAAATATTTTTTTTTTTGGATTCTCCCCGCCTTCCGTCTCATAACAATGATTGATTGAAACAATAAATTGAACTGCAACCAAAATTACATGTGGAGCAAAACCTTTAGTTCCAATTAAATCAATAATTAATATTAATGCATAATTATTGTTACTTCTCTTTAATTATCGTGATTAGGTGGAGCAAAAAATTTCATTCTAATTAAACCAACAATAAATATCAATGCAAATTTAAGTATTATATTTTTATAATATTATATTGATATTGATAAATATTAATTGAATAGTACTAATCCCACATGTAATTTTTTTTTAAAATTTTTTTATGTATTAATCTCATGATAAAATATCTGCTTATTATTTTTAGTACTTTGTAATAGCAATATGTATTACCTAAGATTTTAACATTATATATACAATATTTATATATATATTTTTAAAAATTATAAAGGGGATTACTCAATTTCTAACTCTTTTAATACTTCAAAAATTGTGTATGGAGATGATGTAAAAGAGATACACGAATTCAAAAAGAGGTATAATTTTTCTATTAAGATAAATCATATTTTCATATTTTATATTAATTAATAAAATTTATATTAATATACCTTTTATCTTACTACAATTTTGAAGTTGTTTCAAAGAACAAAATTCCCTCTTATACTTTTTCTTGGCGAACAATAGACAAAAATGCTCATTTTCAAATTGTAATACTCTTTTTTGTCCTATGACTTATTCAACTCACTTTTATGCCATTTTTTTACATTTTTACTCTTGGTCTCCTTATGAGTGGTTGAAATGAGAATAAGGAGACCAAGGGCAAAAATTTTAAAATAGGGCATAAAAGTGAGTTGAATAAATCATAGGGCAAAAAAGAGTTGTGCAAGTTGAAAATGGACATAATAGAGTTTTTTCTTTTCTTGGTCATCTTTGAGTGACACTATTAGTGATGTTCGTGACCTTCATGTCATATCTATTGACACAATCCTTCAAAATCCCAAGGTAAATTTTACAAATAAATTATAATTAAGCAATTATTATTCAAGAAAAAAATTATTTTTAAAACCAATAAATATTAATATTTTATTTATGTAATTGTAATATAAAAATATATAGGTTGATCAATTTTGGATTTGCGCAAGGATTGTTGATTTAGAGTCATTTGACAACTGGTGATATAATTCTTGTGCAAAATGCTTTCGCAAAGTGAATATGGACAATGGAAAATTTTATTGTACTAATTGTGCCAAGGATAATGTTTCTATGATCATAAGGTAAATTAATTGTTATTTATTATAATGATTATATCTATTTTACACAAATTTAATCTTTTTTTCATTTAATTAAAAAAATTATAGTTATATGGTCTATTCTTATTTAAAGGTACGGAATGAAGGTAATCACTTTTGATGGTTCAGATCATGACACTTTGAACCTATGGGACAATATCTGCAATGAATTGATTCATAAAAGGGCATTTGAATTGTTTCAAAATCAAAAAGAGTTACACTAACAAAAATTATATTGACAGATATAATACTTTTGTTGCAATGATTCACTTAGATGTACAATTTATTTTCTTAATTCACATTGTTGTTTCAAAATATTTCTTTTTCAAAATTCTATTAATATTTATCAAAATGTATAATTTTTACAATTACGTGTTTGTAATATATCATTGTAGGATGAGATTGGAGTTGTTCCTGTCGAGATTCAAGATTTGCTCGAAAGAGTTATTCTTTTCAAAATTCAAATTAAACCGGATGATGTTAAACGTTGTAATGGTAATTTTAACGTTGTGAAGGTTAATACCGATCCATCTATGATTGCGAGATATTCAAGTTTTCTTGACAAAGATGTAAGTCATCATTCCTAAATTGTTATTTTTTTTTAATATAAGAGCGGCTTATAAATGTTATTAATTGTCAGTTATTAAATATTATTGTTTAACATATTATTTTTGTATTTTTTTCTATTTCATGTTTAATATATTTATTTATTTTTATAATGCTTATATTATAGGACGAAACTTCATACGATAAGGTAACTTCTCCTTGCAAGTTAATACCTTCTAGAATTGAATCAATTGATGTTGATCAAGCAAGTTCGGGTGAAAAGAGACAATTTCTCGATCGTGGTTCTACTAATGATTCAAAGAAGAAGGTAAAAATTGTGTACGAATGAGAGCATTTGACTATTTTATGCCTTAGTTTTTATGGTACTTTGCAAAAGACAATTTTGATTATGTTTTTGTTTTTTTTTTTTTTAATAATAATTGTGATTTTTGCAAATTATGAAATGGTTTTGATGTTTAATTTGTTTCCAGTTATCATATTATTACTTTTATCATTAATATTATTTATTTGTTGATAATTTATAATTATCTATTAGTTAAAATTTTATAGTTCTTTACGTTTTAATATTTGCATATTTAACGTAGTATTTTATAGGAAATTTATTACTTTTTTTTTTAAATATCTTTTATCTTATCCGTAATGTATATTTTGAAATATAAAACTTAACAAATCGCAATAATTTTCTAGATTTTATCAATGCCATATAAAGTCTTATTAATTATCTAATACGAAAAATATTATCAAGTTTTAATTAAAGTAAATTATTATTATATATAAATAAATTATTATAGTTTATGTTATTTATGACTATATAATTTTTTTAAGATGATTCTAAACATGAAAATATTGGATAACTTTTTTTTTTCGAACAAAATATTGGATAACTTATATACATAAGTATATATATTTTTGTCATTATTTATAACAATGTACTTACGAATTATGTATTGTAAATTTCATAAAGTTTAATAGAAAAGATTATGGCAAACTACTTATACTTTTTAAATAAAAACTTATATTTAATTAATAAAAAAATTTAAATATTACACAAATATATATACTTTGATAGATACATAACAATATTAAAATATTAAAACTTATACTGAATATTGTAATGTCTAAAATTAAAGATCTGAAGTGTAAATGTTTTTTTTAACAAATCAATATTATTATTATTAAATTTAAATAATTTTTTAAAAAATATTACTTTGGTTTAAAAGTTATATTATTATAAATATAAAATTAGACAATATAAAAATTATAATATTTAATTAATATTTTATAAAAATATAAAATAATATTTTATTATTTGAATAGGTGACAAAAATGACCGTGCGATAGCACGGGTGCAATACTAGTTTATATAAAACAGGATAATTAGCAAAAACTGTTATCGCCCAATTTCTCCACCCTCCCTCTCCCTCTCCCTCTCCTTCCTCTTTATAATAATTGTCTACCCAAATGTTCTAGCACTCTTTAATCTCTCCCCAGTTTCAATAATTGCGCGCACTCTCTCTTTTATTTTTTATTTTTTATTAATTAACTACTTCGAATGTGTTTTGAATTTTTTTAGTAATTTTATTTAATTGTTTTTTATAAAATTGAATAAATATATTCTAATTTTACAACACACATATGATAAATCATTAATTTGAGAAGAGTCTCAATATAATACTTTCTATCAACCTAATAACTTTAAAATAGTGCATCTTTTTTTAATTTCATTGATTTTATAATTGCTATTCTCATGGCATTGTATTATTTGACTAATGTAATGAGTATTTTGCTATCTATTTCATTAAATAATTGATTTTTAGATGAATTTTTTTAAAGTAGATTTAAAACAAATACTCTTTTTTTATTAAGTTTCACTTTTCTTTTCTTCTTTAAATATGAAATTTAATATTATATATATATACATATATATATATATATATATATATTAATTTATTATATCATAAAAATATTTTACTACAAGCTAACAATATTATATGTCGATAAATATTACATATAATTTTTAAAAAATGAAATATACTATTTTAAAGTTTCAACACACTGAACCATATCTTATATATAATGAATTGATAATCTAATATTAATGTCCATAAATAAAGAAAAAGAATTATGTATATAATTATTATATTAAAAGAGAAATTTATGTGAGACTATCTCTTGTGTGAAACAAATTTTAACTTGATATTTAGATTACATTTCTAAGATTAAATTGAAATTCTATAAATTTATAATTTATTACATAATATAATAAATAAGATTTGTAGAGCATCGCTGAAATGAAACGATAATAAATTCAAATAATAGCATACTCATCTCAATTCGATATTTTTTATGATGGATCAAGGTTAACCAAGTATATATTACACATGCGAAAATATTGACCATAACGAAACGCATTCTGCATTAAAGCTAGAGGCCAATCTTTATTTTAAAAGAGGTTTATTATTTTTATTTTTAACTTTTCTCCGTTGTTAGTAATCATTGATTAAATTAGAGATGTGGATTTTAAGAGGATAGGAATACCTATTCAATAATTAAACTACGACTTTTTTTTATAGAAAAAAATAACAGAATTTTAATACGCTGTTAAAATTAGATTTTTTAGGACAGTACAAATAATAAATAATCATATGTCACTTGTTGTAATTAAACTATGATTTTTTTAAATAAATAATGACGTCATTAAAATCGATAAACCAAAATATGATGTCGGGGGTGCAATGGATGAATACGTGTCGAGTGACAATAATCCTACGTCACTTGTTGGACTTTGCTCAAAACAATATTAATTACGGTGATCAAATATTTGGACAAACGCATGTGGCGCATATGAATGGCCTTTAGGGGAGACGAGTCTCATTATGTTACACGTATATTCGAATGTATATCACTAAGAAAAATGCTAATTTAGGATTAAAGAGGGACAAAAAACCCTCCTTAATTAGCGAGAGTTTTAACGAGGGCACAGATTAATAAGAATTTTAACTATGATTTTTAATTCATGGTAAATAACGAGAGTTTTGCCGAGGGTTATACTCTCGCTAACTTTTTCCAAGGGCAGATTCCCTTGGCAATTTGTGTCAGACATTTTACGAGGGATGTTATCCCTCACCAATTTAATATTTACAGAAAGCGAGGGCTAAATGGCCTCGGCGATTTATGTGCCCTGCTGATAAGAGATCAGGAATAAAAAATCACTCCTATTTGAATCCAAACTCAAATATTTTGGAATAAAGTAAACAGAGAAGAACACACTTCTCCAAATTCTATCCCCTTTCTAAAATTTTCAAGTGGGTTTATCATCATCAAGAACCCCCCAAACCACACTCTCCAATCCATTCCGCCACAGCTACTCCTCCTTCGGCGGCGGCTCCTCCTACCTCCTGCATAGCTCCGTCGCCACCTCCTTCGTCTCCAGCCGCCGCGACCCCTCCGAAAAGTACCAAAATCTATGAATTCTCCACAATCCGTGCCGCAACCAACAATCTCCTGGGCAAACGCCGCTCGTCAAACTCGTTGTCCTCCCAATCGCGGCGGAGAAAGGAAACAATAGTGGCTCACCAAAAGGTAATTGTTTTTTAATTTGTTAAATGGTTTGGTTGATTTAGGGAAATTGATTAATTTTTCTGGATTTATTGTTGACTGTAGAGAGATACATGAGGGAAATTGTTGCAGATTTAATTGCGGAGAGATTGTTGCATATTTGTTGAAATTGTTGGCACAACGCATGGAGGCGAGCCGGCGTTCAAGTGCTTTTCCGTTTTCAATTTGAAGAAGAAAGCCTGGTCTTTGCAAAAGGGTCAAGAAAGAAGGGCAGGTGGAGATTATTTTTCAAATTATCTGTGATTAAGACGACGGCCTAGGCGAGGGATTTTGCATCTAATTTAGCGAGGGTCTGCCAGCCCTCGGGAATTCTGACACCGTGTCAGCCCTAGTTAAAACCCTTATTTTTTTTATCGAGGGCCCAATTTTTTTACCGTTAATCACTTAGCGACGAGCATTTTAAAGAGGGTTCATTTCCCTCGTTAAAACCCTCACCAAATAGTATTCTCTTTTTAAATCCCTCATTAAATTCCTCTTTAAATGATCATCATTTTGTGGTATATAATGTTGATAAGATGATCGTTCACTGTTAATCAAACTAAAATAATTCACTAATTACAATTATTTTTTAAACATGTCAATTGTTTTGTTGAAACATTCAATTTGTTTATATTATTTTTCAATAAAAATAAATTGAACATTTCAATATAAATAAGTCAAAGTGTTTGAAAAATATACTTAATTGCACGGTGCACCTGATATTATTTATTAATTATAATATTGAAGGGTACGATTTATATTATAATACAATTAATAGTAATAATTGAATGATATATTGTGATAATTGAACGATCAAAACTGTAAATATGGAACCACATTGTGAACAAATTTTATAGGAGATTAATTACTCTTACAATAATACGACATGTAAATGATATTAAAATTTTGGATTAGTATTTTGTTTTATTATGTTACATCATAAAAATACAAAAAAATTGTATCGTATTCGAATTTCGTGTCAATTGCAAGTTAAATTTCGATTTCTTTTTATAGTATATATAGAATGTTTTCAATCACTGATCAATAATAAAAAAAAAAAAAAACACTTCTGAAGCTCAAAATTTATGATGGAACATTTTTTTAAAAAAGAAAGTGATTCTCATCCCCATTTAAGTTTACAGACAACACCCATTCACGACTTGATACTTTGTAATGTTATTTTAAAAAATTATATATTATCATATAGTGTAAAATGTATTACTCATGTTATGTTTTTTTGTGATTTTTTTTTTCTTATAGTATAGTATCAATACAATTTTTTTCGTATCGGCCTTGGTAGTTTGGATTCTTACGATAGATTTCACCTCTGATATTATTAATGACAAAAACTCGTATAAAACGAGGTATAACATATTACAAATTAATATTCACTCTTTTAAAAGTGTTAAAACATTAATATTCAAATTATGTTTCGTCTCATCATGAGATCGTCTCACGCAAGTGTGTCATTATTAATAACGTACACCAAGTATCAAGACAATAATTTTTTCGCACACCAATTAATTAATGTAATTAATGAATATGAAGTAAAAAATAAGCATACCGCAATTAGTTGATCCACCAGGATGCGCACACCCTAAACATGTTTCATATCTGGGCTTATTAGATTTTTTACATTTTAAAAAGAGGCTAACAAGTTTTTTTTTTAAAAATTATAGGATATTATGTCAGTGTTTGCAATCCCAACTAGCAACTTAAAATCACTTATGTTTAGAGTACAATCACTTGTGGAGTGTGCAAGCTCAACAAAATGCTTAACATAAGTACTTAAAAGCAGTTTGAGAGAAGCTGCACTCACCCAACTTCTATCTGCTTAAATTTGATTCTCCTTATTTTATCATGTGTGACAATTTTATCCTCACTTATTTTACAAAATTCCAAATCTATTCATTTCTTATCCATAGAAGTCTGGTCCAATTTTCGCAGTAGAAAGCCTGAGATTCCCATGAAAACATGGATGGAAATGGAGCTGGTCCAATTTGAACATTTAAAAATTTGTTTTATTTCAACAATATTAAAAGAAAGTATTATATATTATAAGGATATTTTTGTAAAGTTATAAAAAAATGATTTATTTTTACAAACACTCCAACTTAAACAAAATCGATTAAAAGCATTTTGTTTTAAAACACTATCAACTTTTAAATTCACTTCAACAAACAATTTTAATCACTTTCAATGAAACAAAATTCGTTGCAGTCGTAAAAAAGAACTATTATAATAATTAATACTAATATGTATTATTTTTATTATTTATGATTTTTTTTCTGATGACAATTTAGATCATTTATTAGTTGGTTAAGTCTTGTATGCTTCAGATGCATCATGTATTCATAATGCATTTTAGAATCATGTAATTTATTATACTGAAGTAAATGCACGTGAAACCCCTCTATCAGTTTTATGTTATTCCATAAATACACACTATACGTTTTATTTCCCACTATCTTGCACTGATAATATGTACCAATTATACCACATATATATACAACTTGTCTCCATTATTAAAATAACAGGCAAATAGATTCGATGTACATCATCAAAATGGCATACTTTCAAGCGAGAAGGAAACAAAATTTAGTCAAATTAATAAGTTCAGTGAATAAGATCAACCGTCTCATAAATTCATAAGCTGCCTATAATTAGGCGTTTTACCTAATTATTTTAACCTTATGTTTTTTTTAGGGGTGGGTCTCACGTGCACCCGGGTACACCGTGCACTCATAGTTATTTTAGAAACGTGCAACTATATAAAATAGAAACGTGCAACTATTTCAAACAGAAACATGCAATTATGTTCCCATATTAACAATTGAACTTTTCCGTGTAAATAAGTCGCACTTTTCAGCATAATAAGTTACACGCTTTTAAAATGCACTATAAATGCACGGTGCACCCTGGTGCATATAAGACCTAGCCTTTTTTTAGAGATAATCTATTAGATTTAGTTTCTTCTACGATAAATTCTCATGTGCATCATTTCCACCCATTTTGATTTGGTTCAATTGGATTTTAATTTTAAAAAAAACTTTGGCCCGGCCCGACCCGACCCGAGTGGTTCAGGGTTCACCCGGCCAGAATAGGTCATGATTTAGGGTTCATTATTTAGTGTTTAGGGTGTAAATGATTCATTCAAATTGAAATTGAATTCAATTACACCAATTGCATCTTGTGCAATTGGTGCACACAAGTGTCACTCTTCTTCTACCATCAAGCACAATTATTTTAAATTTATTAAAACATTCACAATGGATGAATGAATTTTTATTCATCCATTCAGTATCCTTTCTCTAAATCATCTCTACATCACTGATTTTAAATATTCAATTGTTTAATTACACTCTCATAATAATTCATCAATCATTCATCCATATATCTTCAATGGATCCCACCATCACCATATTCTATCCAATTTTGTGTAAAAAAATATTTTATCTCTCCATTCATTTATGGGAAGATATTGTGTACACTATTTTCACCGTACACCATTAATATTACTGTTGTTGGTAAAGATCAACACTTTACAATAACAGTAATAGTGGTGTACGATGAAAATGGTGCACATAATACTTTGTCTTCATTTCATTTTATTTGAATGAATGACATTCTCTCTCTAAATTTAAAGATCATCCACAACAATTTTAAACACTAATTTTCATTCCTCTAATCTTTAAACACTCTTTAGATGAATCATTGTGGATGTTTTTAGTATAACTTATCTTTTAAATATAGTATTGTCGCTCAATTACCCATATAAAATAATATCTCCGTCCCAAATTTAATGGTAACTTACTTATTATTTTTATCTCAAACTTAATGATAAAGTTACTTTGTCAATTTATCACTTTATCACATAAAATATTAATAGATAATTTTTTTTATTCCCAATTACCCATCACTTTATCATATAAAATATTAATAAACAACTATTTCTACCTCACCACTTTATAACTATTCCACTAGATTCTTATAAATAGTTAAATTACCATTTAATTTAGAACTGAGGGAGTAACAAATATTTTAAGCTACGTACCATCCTTTGAACGGATTAACGGAAACAAGGACATAATTCACACAGGAGAGTTTCTGAATTCAGCAGTTATGATCTAATTCATACAGGATTAATCAAATATTTTAGAGTGACAATTATGTACATTAATAGCACAAGATACAATTGGTTGTAATTGAATTTAATTTTAATTTTGATAAATTATCTATACTCTAAACACTAAATAATGAACTATAAATTATGACCTATTCGAGTCAGGTGAACTATGAACCACTCGGGTCGAGTCAAAAAAAGAACTGGTAAATTTAAAAAAAAAACTAAATTAAAATTAAATTATACCGAATCAAAATTGGTATAAATAGTACGAGAATTTGCCAATATTTTAAGCATTCACAAAAATATTATATTTAAATTTAGGCAGAGCGCAGCCTAGCTAACTGCAACAGCAACCAAAAGGTACAGTTGCTTAACGCAGTATCACGTCCTTTTCAGTTTTCACTACTTTAACCCCTCTTTCTCTCTTTCTTTCATATTATCTCTTCTTCTTTCTCTCTCTACAAACAGCCACAAATCAAATTCGGGTAGAGAGAGAGAGAAAAAAAAATGAGTATCGAAGAGGGCAGCTGCCACTTTCACCTAACCCTCGATGCAGAAATTGCAGCCGCTTCTACTTCCAGTCCCTCACCCGCCGCCGTCAATCAGACGCTCCTTCTTCTTCAATCGGACGACCCTAATTCGAGGCTGCAGGCGGCGAAGGAGATTCGCCGGTTGACGAAGACGTCGCAGCGCTACCGCCGACATTTCTCCGCCGCCGTGGGGGCACTTGTGGATATGCTCCGCTGCGCCTCCGCCGACGCTAACGAGGCCGCGCTCGCCGCCTTGCTTAACCTCGCTGTCAAAGACGAAACGTGAGCTTAATTTTTGTATTTGTTTGCTTTGTTGGTATGCTCTGATTTGAAATTGGAATTGGATTTTAGGATTTGGGGTTCTACATGTTGAATTGCTGGAATATACCGATTTTAGGTTTTGAATTCTGGATCGAAATTTGCTTTTATCATATTAGCCTTACTTTTTTTTTTATTATCTGATTTTGAAGATTAAATTTAAATATATAAACGAAAAGGAACTTGATTCTTCGTTGGCTATTCTTTATTTGATGAGTATGTTATTTGAAGTCACTTTCTCACCCTTTCTGTTTTACTATACTTTTCCTTGGATTCTGTAATTAGAATTAGTATAAAATTAGAGTGATTTTCCTTTTTGTTAATAATTGAAGCTTTAATTGGTTCTGTGGAATTTGAACACATGAGTGACTACATGAGTTGATGATGCAATTATTCGAATCTGCTTGATTGTAGATTACAGGCTAATTAGAATTGTTTTAGTGAAAAAATTATGCCCAGATTATGAAACTCAATTATTCTGAAACCATTATAACCTCTTGTTCTGAATCAATTATTTTGCTCCTTTTATTTTTTCCCCTTTAAAGTGTCATTTTCTTTTTTTCTTTTCTTTTCTTTTCTTTTCTTTTCTTTTCAAATCACTACCTTTGCCGGTTTGGTCTATTTCTTCTCCTTCACTCTTCCACTTTAAGGGTAGACGTGTTAGGTTTTCGAAGAATTGTACAATTTAAAAATGCTAATAGATTCATATTTTATAATTATTGAGGACTTATCAATGTGGACTTTGGAGTTTGGATTTTAGTAAAAAGATCTTCATGGGATTCTCATTGTGGCCCCTATTGCAATCCCAATTAATTCACTCATTCCAGCAATTTTAAGTTGAAAATACTCTGATTTTTCAGAAACAAGGTGAATATAATTGAAGCTGGTGCCTTGAAACCTATAATCGGTTTCCTTCAGTCCGACAATCTAGCTCTTCAGGAGCACGCTGCTGCAGCTTTGATCACTCTCTCTGCATCATCAATCAACAAGCCAATCATTACCACGTCTGGTGCAATCCCACTCCTCGTAGAAATCCTGGGAAACGAGACTTCACCCGCTAGATTTGATGCTGTGATGGCTCTTTACAATCTCTCAACTCACGCAGATGCCCTTACCCAAATTCTCAAAACAGAAGCAATTACACCATTAGTCAATTTGCTTAAATCCTGTAAAAGATCTTCAAGAAGTGCAGAAAAATGCACGGCTCTGATCGAATCTTTGGTTGAGTTTGAAGAAGAAAGAACAGCCCTTATATCTGAAGAAGGGGGTGTTCTTGCGGTTGTGGAAATTCTCGAAGGTGGGTCCCCCCAAAGCCGGGAACACGCCGTTGGAGCCCTTCTGACGATGTGTCAGAGTGATCGTTCCAAGTATAGAGAACCAATACTTAAAGAAGGTGTAATCCCTGGCCTTCTTGAGCTTACAGTTCAAGGGACACCAAAATCGAAACCGAAAGCTCAACTGCTTTTGAGGCTATTAAGGGAGACTCCTTACCCTAGGTCTGAGCTTCAGCCCGATACTCTTGAGAATATCGTATGCAATATTATATCTCAGGTTGAAGGAGAAGACCAATTGGAGAAAGCCAAACAGATGCTTGCTGACATGGTACAAGTCAGTATGGAGCAGAGTTTGAGGCACTTGCAGAAACGGGCTCTCGTGTGTACAACACCCGATCTGCCTATAAATAATTGCGTCTCTCAAGTGCCAACGAAATGATGTAAAACTCTTCATTGCACGAAAGCCAGTCCAGGCCTTTGGTTTGGGTACGCGGTGACTGGTACCTGTCGATAACCTGATTTTAGTTGTAGGTGTGGAAGGTGAACAGTTACCTTTGTTTAATTTGCACTTTTCTTCTGTTTTGAGTGTTGAAAACTATACGAATACGGTACATATATATGAATGCTTTTGTATCCTTCAGTGTAGTAAACCTTTGTTCCAAGTATGTATATCATGTATCCACGAGTGGGAGTGGTTCAGTATGGTATATTGGAAATTTTGTTTCATATAGTATACTGTATTGAAAATTGCAGTATATAAAATTGCATAGGGATACCATGTATATGAAAAATTCTTGCATATACCATACTGATATTTTAGTATACCTAAACTTTGAACTGTATCAATATATATTGTTCCACTATGAAATTATTGTACACAATTTCATACTGAAATTTTGTTATCGTTTTAATACTGGCTTTTGATTGCACAATCAACATTATAAGCGTTACGTATATGTCTAAAAGTTTGAAATGTCAGATGATATATTGTTTGTTGAATGTCTTTTTGTGCATCAACCAGTAATGATTCAAAACGTTAGTTAAGATGTATTTGTCCTGATTGTTGGGCAATGATGGCTTTTAAGTTTCTGGGGGTTGAATGTCCTTTCAGTCTTCAACTTTCCATTCATAATTAACTTCTTCATATTACTCCTGTGCACAACTACTTTTCTTTCTAATCTTTAATTTGCTCATAAATTTCTCATTTGACCATATAATTTCCTGACTCCTACCTATCATAATTACCAATATAGATAGATATCCATGTCTATCGCTCTTATTCACTGTTGTTGAAGTGGAAAATTCGTCAGTATTTATTTTAAGAGGGGAATTTGCAAGAAAATCATTTTAGAAAATAAGAGTAATTATTTTCAAATACCACACGCTTTTGATTTGTTTTTCTTCGCAAAATATTAATTTAAATGTAAGAAGCGTTATGATTTGTTATTCAGTGCGATTTTGGACTTCTCACTTTCCGTAGGTTAACCTTTCGGCGGTTTGTGTTGGACGCTAATTTAATTGTTTGTTTCTGACTTTTCTTGCACTTCATTCAACATCCACGTGCCATTTTTATGCCATATTCTAGAATCAATTCTTATTTCTAACAAAAATGGCAGGAATCCATTAAACGAACGGAATCTCCGTTATTAATTTTAACTGAGTCAAAATCAAATGGATAATGATATTAATCACGTTTATCCCATTATTTATCCCTCTACAAATACCGCAAAATTTCTAAAAAAAAGAACAAATACTTTTCGTTAATTATCCATCGTCCTCCAAGCGCTCATCAAATCACCAACTTCCTGGAGGCTAAAAGGAAATAATCACTTTTTTAATCCAAGTTAAGAATAACTTTGAAAAGAAAAGCACATTTCTAGGATAAATAATTTTTAATTAATTCAGTTTCTCACAATCATGGCTCCAACAACTGATGAGATGACGTCAAGAATGGAATCAGGTGACGCCACAGCCTCCCAATCCAACGACAAATGTTCCTCCACTGCAGTTGTGACCATCGCACAAAAGGTATTATTAAATACGAGTTAATTACAAATTGCAATTTGAGTTTTTTATAAATTACAATCTGTACTATATTTTATAAAAAAAATGCAACTTGTACTATTAAAAAATGATCGATTTCAATACGAGACTCATTTTTTGTGAAACTTTCCAGTTAAATATAATTACAAATGATGTGTTGTATATATCACAATGCTAAAAAGTACTTTATCAAACATCAATTTGAAAAAATTCAATAGAAAGATTTAAAAAAATATGAGTTGGGGTTGTAATTTGTCAACTTTTATTAGTACAAATTGCATTTTGTTAAGAAAAATTGTACATGTTAAAATTTGTATAAATCACAATAATATAATATAAGTTGCAATATGTTATTAACCCTAATAAATACTGTATACAATATCACTAGTTTTATTTTTATTAATAAAAGCTGATATACACTTTTATTTTGAAGCTGGAAGCAGAGTTAATTGGGACTTATTTCGTGATTTTCGCGGGGTGTGGATCGGTCGTTGTGGATAAGATCTACGGCGGGAGTGTCACGTTTCCCGGGATTTGTGTCACGTGGGGTTTAATAGTAATGGTCATGAATTACACCGTCGGCCACGTGTCCGGCGCACATTTCAACCCTGCCGTCACCGTCACGTTTGCCGTGTTCCGGCTATTTCCGTGGAGAGAGGTGTGTTCTGTTGAATGAATTTTTCTATGCTACATCGATGAGATGTTGTATCATATAAATAATATATTGTACAGTATAACACATTAAAGCAAGTGGTACAATACTTTAAAACTATGTTGGTCAGCGTCCAGCTGAATAGCATAGAATAAAGAGGTTGAATGAAGGGATGAAATGAGTGTTGAGTTTAATTAAAAGTTGGTTAATTATTTATTTTGCAGGTTCCGTTGTATATAATAGCGGAATTGATGGGGTCAATTCTTGCAAGTGTAACTCTTGATTTGATGTTCAATGTAACAAAAGAAGCTTACTTTGGAACATTACCAACTGGATCGAATGGACAATCTCTTGGTATAGAGATCATCATCTCGTTCCTCCTCATGTTCGTCATATTTGGAATTTGTACTGATACTAGGGCGATACGTTATACTCTCCCTCTCGTTTTATTTCTCTTTCTAATGTGTGACAACATTTGCAAAAACAATAAGATCAATAAATAATAACATAGTATTTACGTGATTTATTAACAATATGTTAGTTATATCTAGGCAAGGAGTAGATTTCATATTATTGAGACAATTATGTTGAATTAAATGTCACATTTCAATTTTGCTCTTATGTTTGCTCTTGAAATACTCCTCCCGATTCAAAATGTTTGTCGTTTAAGAATGTTTCACACAAATTAATAAATTTATTAAATAACAATAAATATATCTGTAATATTATTTTTCTCTCTTTAATAAATTATCATTTTTTTTAAAACTGATATTTAAATGACAATTTATTGTATATTATTATAAAAATAATTAAAATATAAGGATAAAATTGAAATATAATATTTAATTCTTCTAAATTAGTAAAAATGACAAATATTTTAGAAAAAATTAATCTCTAGAAAGACAAGTATTTTTTATTAGAGGGATTAATTAATATGCATTAAATGCTTATTTTGATAAATAAAAATATAAGCACATTGAATATATATTTATTGCTATTTTATTACCTTTCTTAATTGGTGTGAAATATTGAACATAGATAAAATGAGATGGAGAGGATATATTTTATCCGAAAAGTCTTGGTCGAGTAGTATTTTTGTTCATTTTCATGATGTACAAATTTTAAAAAATTGACAAAAAAATAAAATATATATCAGTCTCATATTATTTTGTCATACAAGTTTTATGATATCTCATTAGTCGGTGCTTTCTTCTTTCAACACATATAGCATTACTCACTAAGAAACCCAGTGTATATATATTAAAAGTTGAATTGGTTTTTGTGATATGTGTGCATCTTTCTACATATCCTACACCAGATTTTAATATCCAAATTACACATCAGAATTAGTTTACATTTTCAGTATTCATATGTCTTCCATGTGCAAGTTAGCAATAAAATTGTCAGCTATATATATTTACACACGCGTGGAATTTGTTGTTTGAAAATTCAGACTGGAGAGCTGGGAGGAATTGCAGTTGGGATGACAATAATGCTAAATGTCTTCGTCGCTGGGTAATTCATCTTGCATTCCTATTTCATAAATCAGATTCATAGTTTGTCACAATTTCTGAAAATATAATTAGGGATCACAAAGTCACAAACACTTGTATTTGGCCAATGTGTCCAATCCATGGTGAAAAAAAACAGCATTTTTAAATTAAAAACCAATACTTCGAGAATAAATTCTCCATGAATTTGGATTCACGTGAACTTTTTTTTTTCAAGTATCAATGTTTAATATACGAAGTGTTATTGTTTAACATATGAAGTATCATACGTGTTATCTTTCCAGAGTCACTAAATAATAGTATGTACTTCGTATGATGAACAGTGACACTTCATATATATGCTAAATAGCGATGCGCTGGAGAAGAGAGTTCACATAAGTCTCACTTCATAAGAGTTTTTGTGATGCTTTCTGAGATAAAAAGAGATGATAATTATGGGGGTGTTTGCAAAAACTTATAAGTGATTATAGTCACCTAGGATTGTGTGCAGAAATTTGAGTATTTTATTTTTGTTTTAGTAGCTTAAATAAGCTCTCATAAGCTATAAGCTACAAGCTTAAAAAATGATGCTTTTAGTAGCTTATTATTATTTTAAAAAATCTTTTAATTTTTTTTTCAAACATTATCAACTTTTATTTAATTTTTTTTACAAACACTATCAATTTTTACTATTAATCACTTTTTCCATAATCACTAATTTTAATTACTTTTTTAAAATCATAAATTTTTGCAAACACCCCCTATGTTTGCTTCATTGAAATCACTTTTACACATTCTTTTGAAAAGTAACACTTTTTAGTTTAAAAAAAATATACTACTATTTTTTCTCCATAAAATAGACTGCCCCATTCGAAATTTTCTTTGTAGAAATAATATTATTGAGATAATTTTTATGTGAATATGTGTAGGCCAATATCTGGAGCATCAATGAACCCAGCAAGGAGCATTGGACCAGCAATTGTGAAACATGAATTCAGAGGACTATGGGTTTATATACTTAGCCCTATAATTGGAACCATTTTTGGTGGATTATGTTATAACCTAATCCGGTTCACGAGCAAACCACCACCCAGCTAACTAAACCCGGTTCATTCCTCAAAACCAAACACACTGATGATTCTACTTAGATTAATTTAGGCATTCAATTCATAGTCCAGACTCCAGAACTCTGTATTTCAATATTTTAGTCATGTATCGTTTGATTTTTTTTTAATTATGCTAATTAATTATCAGATTAGGCATTTAGCAATTTTATACTGAATAAGCTGACGATACTCGTAAATGTTGGATATATTTTTATTAGAGTTTTTGCAATACCTCAAAAAACCTTTAATAAGTATATATTTAGTTTTACAATTATTTTATAATTTACATAACAATATGTCAATATGGATAATGTATTATTATATTGTCTTTCAACATGTGAACTTTTAGAAATTTGGGTATAAATATTTAAACAAAAAGGAACACGTGAACAAAGATCTAATACAAATTATAATTACTCTCCATAAATTTGATAATTATATCGTCAATTGAGAAGATCTTGTCAAAGAAACAGTTTGATTATATCAATTTGTGCCAACTGTCGATCCAAAATGGTAGGAGTTTAAACAACACGATCGCCGTGATTAGTTTTTAATCAGTCAAAAAATCAAATGTATAATGATATAAATCAAATATATATTATCCCTCTCTATATATATATACTGGAGAAATTACTCAGACCCAAATTCTTTTTTTTACTCGAAATGCTCATTAATCCAGCAACTTCCTGGAGGTTAAAAAGATAGAACATATGTTTTGATTCAAGAAAAGTGTAACTTAGAACAACAAAGCACATTTTTAAGATAAATAAGGTCAACAATTTATTCAGTTTGTCGGAAAAATGTCGTCAAAAATTGAAGATGTGGAATCAGGTAAAGTCGCATCCAAAGAAAGTTTTTGGACCTCTTCAGAATTTGTGACAATGGCACAAAAGGTTAGGAAATATTATCTCTCATTTATTTTATTTATATAGTAAATTTAAAGTTTAATTAAGAATGAAATGTTTATATTGAAGTTGTTAGCAGAATTGATTGGGACATATTTCGTGATATTTGCGGGGTGTGGATCGGTGGTGGTCCACAAGCTGTACGATGGGATTGTGACATTCCCGGGAATCTCAATTACGTGGGGTTTAATAGTGACGGTAATGATTTATTCCGTCGGACATGTTTCCGGCGCCCATTTCTATCCCGCCGTTACCATCTGCTTCGCCGTCTTCAACCGTTTTCCATGGATTTCACGTGAGGTGTGTTATATTGTTTCACTTTTAATTGAATTTTAGTTTTATTTCATTGTGTACATATGTACGTGATTTAAACCAAATTCGTCCCATATTTTTTAAAGGTTCCATAATTATTCAAATTTACAATTTAGTTCCATATATATTCAAATTGTTTCAATTTAATCCCAAACTATCGGAGATCTACTAAAAATACCCAAAATGACGTTGTTTTAGGGTCGTGCTAGACACGCGCCCCTAAATTTTGCGACTAGCTAAAACGACATTGTTTTGAGTGTTTTTTATCAATCTCCGGTGAGTTTGGACTAAATTTAAACAACTTGAATACTTTTGGAACTAACTTAAAATTGTTGATAGTTATGAGACCATTTCAACAAAGGTAAAAAATTATGGAACAAATTTGGTTTAAATCCATACATGTAGACATTTATTTTGGTTTAGAAATTTATTTTATTTGGATTTATTTTTTAAAATTGAAAATATACATAGATATAATTTTGGCAAAACTTTTGTGAATTGGAGTTTGCTAGAATTTTTTTCCTTTAAATATCATTGTTATTCTACCACCTGTATGCATAAACAAACAAGTACTAACAAACAAGTACTCCCTCTCTCGTGACCTTTTTCAAAGTCATTTTATCATTTCAAATATTTATAAACAACTCGTTCGCTAAAATATGAGAAAAAAGATAGTGTGAAATAAAAGTTGGGATGGAGGAAGTATTGTTTATTTTTTGAACTTCATATACATAACAGTGACATGGTTCATTTGAACACGAATACACAGGAGACTTACTCTGTAAAATTTTACACCTTTGAAATAAGAGGGACAATATTGTGATATATTGCACATGAAATATTAGCATTTGTAAGGAAGGTGCTGAAAACTCACGGATTCTTAGCAAGCCGAACCGTGTAAAACTGAAAAACTCGCTCTCATATCTGCATTACTATATGGGCAAGCATGTGTTACTGAGGAAAATTAACATATTTTAACAAAAATATGAACACAAAGATGTTACTGTAAAAAGAAAAGTGTGTTACTGAATCACTTTCTATGTCCACATCTCCCTCTGCTTTCTTTTTTCACTCTTCCGTCTTTTTTTTTTTGATCGGACAAAGTTAGTTGTTAGATGTTAGTAGTTAGTACACCAAGCACCCAAACACTCCACAAATTCACCAAGCCACCTTATAACTCCCATACTCCAATTCGTTCCCAAAGGGAATCGAACCTGGGTCTCCTACTCAATTGAGGAGTCCAGTGGTCAGGTGGGCTAAGCCAACTGGTTAAGCTATATTTCACGAATTCTTTATCTGTGAAATATTTTATGTAAGTGTTTGGGTTGAAATACAATTTTAGATCCATAAACTCTTTTTGCAGGTTCCGTTGTATATAATAACTCCAATAATGGGATCAATTCTTGCAAGTTGTACTCTGTCTTTGATGTTCGATGTAACCAAAGAAGCTTTTTTTGGAACATTGCCAGCTGGATCGAATGTACAATCCCTTGTTATAGAGATCATTATCTCGTTCCTCCTCATGTTCGCTATTTCTGGAATCTGTACTGATAATAGAGCGGTAAGCTATATATTTTATTAGAAAGTGTTGCATGAGTGGAGATATTTTTACAGATTTTTCTAATATTGAAATTTCACAAAACCTATAAGAAGCTCCACATTGATATTTGAATTATGTTCTTTTTTTTCTTTTAAAACGTGATTAGATTGAGGATCCATAAATCTATAGATTATACCATGTCCATTCATAATTATCTGTCTAATTTAATCCATTTACATAATTAATTAGGATATTAAAAGATTATTACACCCTTATTTATCACTTCTCGAAGATATTCAATTATTAATAATCTTATAATTACACGAAAATGCAGGTGGAAAAAAGGATAAAATTTAGTGTAATTTCAAATACACAACACTATGACTTTGATTCTATTCCACACCCCTCCATACCTTCCAATCAAGGATCCCCTTAGGCGAAATAAAAAATAGCAATTTTGAGTCTCTGACCAATTTGTGGTATGTGTGCATCATTTTCACATATGGTACACCATATTTTAAGGCTTGAAAATTAGTTTAAATTTTCAATCTGTATGTCTTCCTTTGCCATGTTATTGCACACATATATATTTACATACACTTGATTTTTCTTGGTTTGAAATTCAGACCGGAGAGCTGGGAGGAATTGCAATTGGGATGACCATAACGCTAAACGTCTTTGTGGCTGGGTAAATCATCTTGCAAAATCATATTCACAAATTATGAATATAATTATATTTTATTTTCATCGCACGGAATACATTCACAAATTATGAATATAATTATATTTCATTTTGATCGCACGGAATACATTCTATGAGGGATCTCAATCAAAATTTGTTTTAAGTAAAATAAAAATCTACATGATATACCGGGAAAATCATTAACTCAAGTTGGGGCAATTACCCCCCCTAAATTCGTCCGTCCTTCAGATATTCATTTTGTAATCCAGACTGCATTCAATATATGCGTGTTTGACGTAGATATATTATGTATGGTTTGATCTATTTATATTTGGATCGAGCTTAATGATCATAATATGTATTAAGCAATTTTTATATTGAAAAAAGTGATGATACTCATAAATGTTGGATAAATTTTTTATTTTTTTTTACAATACCTCAAAAAATCAAACAAATAAACAAACTGAGCACTTAATCTTAAATTATTGGAATAGACTACACCACATAAAAAACCATTAGTTTTACAATATTTTATGTAATATATGTGTAACGTTACTAACGTATTCAGTCAGAACTTAGGAGATCCAACTAAAAATAATTAAAATACAATCACATAATTGAATTCTAAAACAAGAATATTATAAACTAAAAGAAATATTGATGACTAACTCAATATCTAAAATTAAATAACTCAATTTGTTGAATTCTTCTTAACTTATTGAAATAGTTGCACTACTAATAATGTGAAATTCCCAATGTCTTTAAAAGATGTTACCAAACACCATTCAACAATTTGTAGTTCACTTATAAAAAATAATTATAATTATAATATAATAATATGCAATATGCATAATAAGTCAAGTAATATGATATAATAATTATTCGATTATGATTTATAAGATGTTAGGTTTATTTAGTAAAGACTGTTAATTATATTTATTTATTTTCTAATAAAAATATGAGTTCCTTTTCTATTTAAAAATGAGTTGAATTAATATAAATTTATATATTTTTCGTCGCTGCCTTGCACCAAATTCTCTACATTCTCCTCATTTCTTAATGATTATTTATATATAGTATTTATTAATTAATTAACTATCTATATATTCTTTATTTTTATTGCACACAAGACTACGTGCCTTGACCTCATCAATTTCGTGTAGGGTTCAGTATTTCACGGTTGTAAGATTTGATGAAGCATCATTTTTCACATTAAATAGAGAAATAAGTTAGAAATACGTATGTATGTTAGTATGTATGTTTGCTATTTCGTGAAGTAAAGCTTAGAGAACTCAACAGCATTACCTACCAGCGTACTATTATTAGTGGGCGACGTACTACTTTGGGCTACCTAATGAATTACTCAAGAATTCTGTGGCACTAATTTATTTATTATTTCAAAATTCTGGTATGATCAATTAATAGTTCAGTACAAGGACCTTATAAATAATATTCAATTTTATATTTTATTTCATCTATATATGTTAAAGCCTTCATGTAACTTTAACGTATGATGCAGATTAGATAGACTGATTAAACACAATTGTAAAATTAAAAATAGTATAGTCAGTGACAGTGGCCATATTAATTATCTCCAAATATTGAAATAATGAAATATACAAGCTTTCTATGCTAATACATTTCACTCGACACACAATTAAATGCATTTATGTTTTTCATTCAATCTTCTTTCTCCTACTGCCCCATCCCCCATCTGTGTAAAGGTAACATTCGTTCAGTTTGTACTTTATATTAAATTTTGGCTCGAATATTGATTAAGTAGTTTCAATAAAAAAAAAATCACGAAATTTAGAAAAAGATCTTCTTCTTTAGAAGGTAAAAGGTATTATTATTAAATAGGAGTACAAAGGATACTCGATCTCGTATACAATGGAAAAGAATAAAAGAATCCGAGCGAAAGAACAATCAATCCAAACTAATATTTACAGGGTATACATTCTAAAGGTTGATTGAACCAATCATTAACCCAGTAACTAAAAGAGAGTGGGAAATGAGTGTTGTAGAAGGGGCCAATAATCAGAGTCAATTGTTCGGCACAGCGGAACGCACAAAAGCAACAATCACTTCCACAAAAGCTCAATAGACTTCGGAAAAAATATGGAAATTAACTGCAGAAATAAATACGCAATAACACCAAGAATTTTTACGTGGAAAACCCCTTCACGAGAGGGTAAAAACCACGGGACTCAGTCCAGGAAATACTCCACTATATCAAATGGGAATTACACAGTTTCCTTCTCTATTATAAATAGAGGAATCAACACCAATAACACCAAACTATCCTCAAGAATGCAATTCTTGGCACACATAATGATGTTGGAATTTAGAGGCACGTAAACACGTAATACATGCGCAACGAAAATAAACAGTTCACCAACAACGAACACGTAATTGCATAATTGAATACGTATAAACATAAAGAGAAACCTTACAGTAAATCGTACGCATATTTCTCTACTATGGTATCCACGTAATCCCCGTTCACGGACTTGCACAGATTTGTCAGCGTTGAATCTGAGACGGCATTTGCTAGGAAAATTCATATTCTAGATTTTATAGAAAAATATGAACTAACGTTATTTGTGAAGAGCTCATATATATAGGAAAGACTCAGCTTAAATCTTAAGCTAACCTGATTAGGAAATAAAATCTCTAATCTTTATTTAAATAAATCTCTTAGATTTATTTTCCCACACATAAAATCTCTACGGATTTAATTCTCATATATGTCAAATCTCTACGATTTGATTCCATATATATTAAATCCTACAATAATATTTCATATATTATTTGTTGGTCCCGGTGCAAATGAGTCTCACATATGTATGGGGGGAATACACGTGTTCAGTGATTTTTTTTAAAAAAAATTCTTCACTGAGATCAGAAGGGTCAGGTTGTCCTGATAATTTTACCCTGAGAAGCACAGATCGCCCTGAGTCAAAGTCTACTGAGACAATGATCCTGAGCTGCTTTCAGAAGCTTCAGATTAGTCCAACTGATCCTGAGTTTTATCAGAGATCCTGAGAAGCTTGGATCAGATAATTATCTTACTGAACACTCAGTAGAGTTAGTTCAGTTTGGTAACTATCTGTTCTAGCTACTCAAGAGTGCGGAATGGTTGGCCCTAAGTTTATACTCGTTTTTATCTTGCTGAAACTCTTATTCCTTTAATAAAACAGTGGTTAAGGTTGTGAATCAGTTAATGCACATTCAGTGGATTGATTCCAACTGAATATTAGTAAAATCAGTATGCTTTCAGTGAAAATATGCAGCAGATAGTATGCAGTACATAAAGCAAACAACACAGCAATTATAGTGGTTCAGAGACTCAAGCTCTTACATCCACTCTATCTGATCTTCAGAGAAATTCCTTAACACACTTCTCCTAAAGCTTTCAGGCTGACTCACTGCAGCTTACTAGCTTTTCTACCTTGAGTTTTCTGGCTGACTCACTGCAGCTTACTAACTCAACACACACAAGTTTTCAGACTACCACAAGTAGCTTACTAACTTCTCCTCTAGAGTTTTCTGGCTGACTAACCTGCAACTTACTCACTCTTTACAACTCTAACTCACCAACAAATCACACACACTCAAACTACCTTATCAAAGGGTTTAGGTTTGGGTTGGTTTCCAACTATGGTGAGATATCATTTACAATAAGAATAAATGTAAAGACTAGGATATCTCTTTAAGCTTAGGATATATCTATCAAATCTAGGCTTAGTGAATGAACTCTCTCCAATGTGAAACACTTGGGAAATTCTAGGGTTTTCGAGTGCTTCAATTTGCAAGAATACGAATGAGCTCTTGAGTTGCTGTAATTTCCCGTAACCTCTCAATGCTGGAGATCACTGGTATTTATAGGCAACTTCACCAATGGTCACTCTTTGAAAAACTATCCGTTGGAAGAGATAGCTTCAAGAGTTTCCTCTTCTAGTTATTGATGAACGACTATTTTTAGGGTTTGAACACTCTCTTACATGTTTTAGGTAATATTCAACCATGTAGCCAATCACTAATTTTTGCAGTCTGGAACATAGTACTACTGACAAAATTCAGTGTCCTGTCGCTTTCAGTGTTAGTAAAGTACAGTGTTGTCTTCCTCTGATTGGTTCTTTGTCTTCAGTGAATGTAGACAAACAAAACGACTCTTTTTAGGTCAATCTCTCTGAATGAGACAACCTTAAACAACACTTAGTTTTAGTTCATTTTGTCTGCTCTTGAATGTTTTGGGCAATATCTATTCTTTTGTAAATGTGAGTTTTCCTCAATTTTGCATATATTCAGATAGATATTTCTTCAGTGCCTCTGAACATTCAGGTCTACCTGAGTCTTTAGTAACTACTGAGTCTTCAGTATTTTCTGAGTCTTCAGTAACTTCTGAGTCTTCAGTTATTCAGTATCTTCAGAACATTCAGGTCTACCTGAGTCTTCAGTATCAAAACCTGATTAATATCTGCTGACTATACATGGTGCAGATATCTTTCTTAACTATTCTATACTGAAACCTGACTCAAACTATCAAGATCATCCTGAACATGTCATACTCAGGGGTTTTGGGATCTAATCAAAACTCTTTATTAAATTCATCTCCCAACATTATTATTGGGAATTCTTATTTAATTAAATCCAATTTAATTAAATATTAATAATAATTAATTTCAAATTAATCTATTATTAATTAATTCTCCATAAATTAAATATTAAATCCAATTTAATATTTAATCAACCAACTATAATCCGTAAAAATGAACTACTTGTTGTGTGACCCATATGCCCTCATATATCGAGCGATTAGTCAAACTAACGGTCTTAATTGAACCCTAGACAATAAATCAGACATTCTCAATATATGAGGTACGTTGCGAGAAATGTGCAACTACTTGTAACTGAAACATGGGCTATTACGATTTCCTCCTTTCATTCGTGAATACTCGATTAAGTCTTGAACATGATGAAGTGTCTATTCAAATAACTTAATCATATTATCTCTAATCACTAATTGATCATGTATGTCACACTTAGCCACAAAGTCTAAGTTGACGTGCATCGGCCAATGACTTTGATCCAATTATGATGAGAAGATGAGTATTCTCTCTAAATCCACTTTGAGGAATGAATCATATTATTGGCTCAACTACCACGCACATGTACTTCGTGATGAACCCAATCCAAATCATATCTACCCATGGTTAGGGTGCAAGCATCGGTCATGGTCAAAGTTCATCATCCCACACATGTCGTGCGTATTGACCTCAAGTTAAAGGAGTATCGCATCGCTCCCACTAATTGAGACACCCGTAGACACATATAGTGGAAATACATCAAACGGTTTCTCGGATGGGTATACAAATACCCTCTAAGGTATTTGTGCATCCTTCATGAGATACCTAGTATCTAGTAGTAAGTAAGATCTTACTACACTCTCTAAGAGTATGATGCAGATCGCACACCAATCTCCATTGCATCATCAATATCCCATTCTTGATGATCCTTGATCGGGGCTATTTGAGAATCATGCTTAAGTCATCTGAGTTCTCACAACCTCAATGACAGCAATGACTCATGGGAACACTTGCATGAATAAATGAAAACAATCAAACATAATATTCAAACAAGTGTATTGTCATACATTAATATTAAGTGAACTATAATATTAAATCAAACTGAATATCATCGAGTATTATGTCCTTACAATAGATTGTATCTAGGACACTAACACTAACAAATGAGATATGGAAGAGAGCAAACTAAATAGTACAAAAAGAATAAATATACCAATTACCCTTTTGTACCTCTTGGAGATGAATAGTGAAAATCCACTCCAATCAAAGTGAAGAGCACGTCGCCACGAACTCCCCCTCTAAATTTGAGGCAAAACGGTGAAGAAACGAGCACTCAATAGACAAACTCTTCTTCCTCTCTCTCTTTTCGTTCTCTCCCTTTCTCTATCTTTTTCTCTTCTTTTTCTTACTGTTTCTGCTACTGCTACCTTCCAGCAGCAACCAACAAAATGCCCAAATCAACTTAAGGCATAATGGGCCTATTTTTCTTTGTTTTCTTGTTGGGTCATTTTTATTTATTGATCATTTGGGCCCAACAATGAGCACGAAGCCAATTTCATGAATTCATTCTAATACCATCGAAAACAACAGCCAAGACTGGAGTGATATTCTTGAAAATCAATTCGTTCCTAGCCTTCCAAATTCTCCAAACTACACATTGTCAAACTAGCAGAAGGCACAACTTAACAGCCTTACCCGAAATTCCAGAAATAAAATTATTCATATGAGACCAAATTGAGAAGATGTAGGGGTAGGACTCTCTAACTATTGCATTACCAGTGCCCAAATGAAGCTTGCGAAAGAACACTCCAAAAATAGATGATGTGTGGTCTCCAAATTATTGTGACAAAGAACGCACTCACCATTATTGTTAGCAAGAATCCCCCCCTTTGTCAGATTATCCTTTGTAGCAATCTTGTTAAGTAGTAGGAATTGTTTTTCACCAAATGTTTGAGGTAAACCCCAGGTAAGGATTATCATCGTCCACCAAACAAGTGAGAGAGTTGTAACTCAACCGAGTTGAAAAAGATCAATTAATTGAGTCAGTCCACCTAAATAAATCCAACTTGACTCGGTCCGTCTTCACCCTGCCATAGAACATTCCATAATTGTCAAAGCATAAGAAATTCAATAGACACAATTTCCCTAACCCAGCTAAGACTCCACTTCCACTCCTCCTTACAAACAAGCCACACTCCCAGACTAACTTGTGTTTCTGAGAAGATATGAGGTATAAAGAAGAAAAAATCTTCATTAAACATGTATCCTTACCCAACCAGGAATCCTCCGAAAATCTAATTGAATTACTCATCCTCAAAACAAAACTCACATTATTTCAAAAAATAGAACCCTCATCACCATTAAGGACACTTTGGAGGTCCCTCCATCAGAGAGACTTCTTATAACTATTCGACCTCCCTACCTCTCTGTAAGATAAAAACCCATACCTAGACCTAAGAATTTTAACCCACAAGGGTTCACTCTCATTCATCCCTCTCCAACCCCACTTACACAATAAAGTAGAATTGAAAAGTTTCACGTCTCTCACACCTAACCCCCTTCATCCTTACTCTTAAATACCCTACCCCACTTAACCCAAGCTGTTTTTTTTGCAATTTCCTTGCCACCTAAAAATTTTCTTTGGATTTTGGTTATGAGTTTTATCACACATACAAGGACTTTAAAGAATGATAGGTAATAAAGCGGTAGAGCCGATATAACCGAACTAGGAACAATAACCCTCCCACCTAGAGATAGATTTCATCTTTCCCAACCCATGAGTTTTTTCAATATCTATCAAACAGAGGTTTCCAACAATTTTTTTGATGATGTTTAGCCCCAATGGGAAGCCTCAAATAATTAAATGCAAAATTTCACACCTTGCAGCCTATAATATCAGCAAGTGAGCAGATTTCTTGATCACAAACATTAATTCTACGGATAGAGCTCTTTGAGAAAATGATTTGAAGTCCGGAGGATATTTCAAATAAACACAGTAGACCTTTCATGATTTTAGCATTTTCCGAAGTGGCTTTACCCAATATGACTGTGCCATTGACAAACTGTGTAGATGACTGATATAGATAGTCTCACTACCAATCATAAAGCCTTTGAACCATCGAAGTCTCACAGCCTCTTGAAACAAACAACTAAGACCTTAATAGGAAAGGAAAAATAGGGTCTCCTTGCCTGAATCCTTTATGGAGAGCGAATTCCCTCGAAGGACTTCCATTCGCACAAGAAAAAGTATAACATCATATGATAAAAAAATATCAATTGTATATTAAGATATACTAATAATCCAGCTTATAATTTAAAAAAAAAAAATTACGTTTTAAAGGAATTTAATCTCATTTAAAAGTTCAAACATACATAAATGGCTAATTAATTAATTTATATTATTTTTTTCTGCGAATTATACTTTTCATAATATATTTTAATTTTTTTTGGAAGCACCTTTTTCAAATTTTCTCATAAAACTTTAATAGCATGTCCAACTATTCCACAAATACAAAAACATGAATATATCTTCCATTTCTTGACCATTTTACACTCAAGATTGCAGAATACTACATATATGCAAGCACTATTTAATTTTCAAGAGAACCAGGAGTAAAAAAAAAACCACTAACTAAAAACAAAAACAAAAATTTCTAAAATTCTCTTGCATCACATTTGAAACTAAAGCGTGAATGCCTTTCCAGAATCATATATATACAAGTTCCAAGCTTCCTCATCCAGAAATAAAAGTAAAAAAACAAACACACCACAATATCTTTTTTAACAAAAAAACACTTTGAATAAAAGCTCAATCAATCCCTAAATTTAACCACTCCATATTTACTCGAATTTTGCAAACAAAAATCAAGAATCTTCTCAACCGCCTCCCCTTCATCCTTACTCTGTTCCATCAGCCTCTCAATCTGGGCCCTAGGAAGCCTCATCTTGACACGGCCCGGCCCGGATCCCGAACCCGGCCCGATTATCGACTTTTCCCTCAACATCAATCTCTCCAACCGTTCCTTAGCGCAGCTTTTATGCGGCAAAGATTTCGCCCTTCTGGTTTCGGGCTCAGGGAATTTTGGCATGTTAACTAGAAAATAAATCTTACCGGGCTTGAGTCCCTCTTCGGGCCGCAATTCCGGGGCCCGAATTCCGTACCGTTTTACTACTTTGGAATCGAGCAAAACGTGGCCCGATGGGTAATCTTTAAGCACGTCCATGGCCGTCGCGGGGATGTTTATCTTGAAGATTTCGCCGTCGATTTTCATGATTTTGGCTTTTTTATTGTGTGTTCCTATTTTGTTCCCCATGTGAAATTGATCAATTCTTGAAAGATAAAAATAGTAGTGTGTGTGAGTGAATGATAAAGATTGGTTCCCAATTGCATGATTAAGATTATATAATTCAGTGGGAATTCTGAATTTCCATTACGGAAATGGGGAGTGGGGTTTTGCAATTAACGACTTTTTTTGTCACTTTTTTTGTGAAGAATCCTTTTCCAATATAACAGTGCACAACTATACAAACAAAAAAGATACTATATATTTTTTTCATATATATATATATATATGCGCGATAATGATTTGTAGTCATTGGTTTTTTCAATAAAACACAAATTCCACAAGTTATCATTATCCAATCTAATAGGCCTTACACATTAATAATTTGTGGCCGAGATATAATAGTTGGTTACATATTGAATTTTTTTTAATGTATTGAGACTTTTATATAAATATTTTATGTTGATATTAACTTTATAAAAATTAATCATGAAAATTTAATGGGTCTTCTTTCATGCTACGAATGCAAAATATATATTTATATTAATACTAAATGGTGGGCGGACGGGGGGATGACCCCTCCATAAAATGGATAAGTTGGGAAGTTGAGATTGAGTGATTTGATTTGAAGAGAAATTTGTTTTATATGGCAATAAGAATTTCAGGCGAGGGCGGAAGTCAAATCACCAAATTTTCTACACTTATGATTTCATGCCTCCTGGTGCTTGTGGATATGGATTAGGGGTGGTTCAAACTAAGTCTATTTTAAATGTTTTATAAATTGTTACAAAAAATTATAATTTTTTAATAATTTATGATGATGTAAATGCAATATCTGGAATAAAACCATACTGATACTGTTCAGGATCAAAGCTAATATTGTAGAGTTACTCTTCAGCACTAACGGGTTCAGGAGAGTTGTTTAGGTCCACTGAGTTCATCAGGATGGACAAATGTTACTGAGTTCATCAGGATGGACAAATGTTACGGAGTTCTTCAGGACTACTGAATACTCAGGATGATAAAAGTATGCTGAGTGGTTCAGGGTGGTGAAACCTGCTGAATGATTCAGGACGGAAAAGTCTACTGAGTTTCTCAGGATGGAAAGAAGCTCTGAGTTTGTTAGTGATCATTATTAAAAGCGGGCAATGGAGAGGTGCAAAGCAGTTACACGCGCCGGATTCTGTTACGGGTTGTTAGGGGGTTTTGGGTTCTATATATAGTGATGTATCAGTCATTGATTCAGAAGCAGCTATTCTTGTAATCCTTATAAGGGATATTAGAGAGAGAAATCATTCGGGAATCATTGAGAGAGCATAGTTCGATTAGAGATTCAAAGTTCATAATCACATCGATTAGAACTTGGTGAATGCTCTGGAGTTGAGCGGATTGTATCTTGTATTCTTTGATTGAGTGATAGTAATAATCGTCCTTGATCCTCCGTGGATGTAGATCAAATTGATCGAACCACGTAAAATCGTTGTTGTGTTCTTGTTCGTTTGTGTTGTTACTTTTTTCTGGTAATCCGTGCTAAGCGTATTAGTTGCAGATAGAAAAGGTATTAGTTGATTCGACCCTTGATCTAACAAGTGGCGCCGTCTGTGGGAAGAAGATGATTCAACTATGTCAACATCGATGAAACTGGACGTTGAAAAGTTTACAGGGAAGAATGACTTCGGGCTATGGAAGATAAAGATGAGAGCTCTTCTCCTTCAACATGGATTGGTGGAGGCTTTCAATACAGAAACAGAATGGGCCTCCTCAAGCAACCAGGCAAAGAAGGATGAGATCCTCATGAAGGCACATAGTACGTTCATTCTGTGTTTGGGGGACAAACCACTAAGAGAAGTGTCTAAGGCAAAATCTGCCTTTGAGATTCTTCAAAGATTGGAAGAATTGAACCAAACAAAGTCAGTTACAAACAAGCTCTATGTTAAGCAGAAACTGTATTCCTTCAAGATGACAGAGGATAAGAATCTTGGCGATCAGCTGGATGAATTCAATCGGTTGGCAGATGACCTGGAGAATCTTAAAGTTAAACTTGAAGATGATGACAAGGCTTTGATGCTCTTGAATTCTCTACCCAAATCCATGGAGAATTTCAAAGATGCATTGTTGTTTGGAAGACAGGGTCAAGTCAGTTATGAGGATATTCAAACCGCACTGAAGACCAAGTTCCTACAGATTCATGTTGACAAGAAACAAACTCAAGGCACAACTGAAGGCTTGAATGTGAAATTCAAGAAAGGGAAGAAACCATTTCAGAAGAAGAAGAAGAATCAAGAGGGAAAGGGGAAAAATCAGAAGTCTCCTGCAGATTGGGTTGAGAAGAGGAAGTGCTTCTCATGTCACAAATCTGGACACCTGAAGAAAGATTGTCCTGAAAAGAAAGGCAAAACAGATGAGAAACCTGCAGATGCAAATGTGGCAAATGAAGGTTATGAGAGTGCTGAAGCTATGACAGTTACTGATGGGAGAATTAGTAATGAGTGGGTTATGGACTCAGGCTGTTCATTTCATATGTGCCCAAATGAGCATTTGTTGAGAAATTTGAGAAAATTTGATGGGGGTTATGTACTGCTGGGGAATGATCAGGCATGCCAGGTTAAAAGGAGTGGCTCTATCAAACTGAAGATGTTTGATGGAGTAATGAGGATTCTCACTAATGTGAGGTTTGTTCCAGAAATGAAAAGAAATCTAATTTCTCTTGGATCTTTGAATCTACTAGGGTATGAGTTCAATACCAAAGATGGTTTCATCCATGTTACAAAAGAAAGAAGAATTGTCATGAAAGGCAAGAAGGAGAATGGTCTTTACATTCTTCTGGAAAACTCTGTTTCAGGTTTTGCAGATGTGACTATGTCAAATCTTGATGCTAATCTATGGCACAAGAGGCTTGGACATATTGGTGAAAGAGGGCTGAATGAGCTAGCCAAGAGAGAGGCATTTAGAGAAAGCGAGACAGTGAAGCTGGAATTCTGTGATCACTGTGTGTTGGGGAAAGCAAAGAAACAAGTCTTCAGGAAGGGTGTTCACAGCACACAACAACCTCTGAATTACATACATTCTGACATATGGGGGCCATCAAGAGTTGAAACTCACAGTGGAGGTAAATACTTCATGACTCTAATTGATGATTATAGTAGAAAAGTGTGGGTGATTATCTTAAAGCACAAGTCAGATGCACTTCAGAAATTCAAAGAATGGTTGACAGTGCAAGAAAATAAGAAGGGGAAAACTCTGAAACATCTCAGAACAGATAATGGTTTGGAGTATGTTTCTGAAGAATTTCAAAAGTATTGCACTGAGAAGGGTATCACTAGGCATAGAACTGTTCCAGCTAATCCACAGCAAAATGGATTAGCTTAGAGGATGAATAGAACTACTCTAGAGAGAGTTAGATGCATGCTAGTTGATGCTCAGATGCCTAAGATTTTCTGGGGGAAGCTGTGTCTACTGCCTGTTTTCTGATTAACAAGTCACCCTCATCTGCTATAGGGTGTAAGACCCCTGATGAGTTATGGTATGGGAAACTTTCTGACTATCATAGTCTGAAAGTGTTTAGATGTTTGGCTTTTGCTCATGTCAGACAAGATAAGCTTGAGCCAAGGGCATTGAGATGTGTATTTGTTGGGTATCCAAGAGGTGTGAAGGGGTACAGATTGTGGTGCATTGAACCAAATCAGAGAAAATGCATCATCAGTAGAGATGTGACATTCAATGAGAATGTTATGGGATATAAGCACAATGGATCAGTACAGGAAGTTGATGGAAACTTAATAGATGATAGTCATTCAGTTGAGGTGGAGCCTGTATCAGAACGGACAGAAACTGGAGCTCACATCAACAATGACCCAGAACAGGCTGAAGAAAATGATCAGATGGATCTGGATCAGAATGAAGACAATCAGAATGCTGGTGCATAAAGTTTTGATCTCAAAAATTATAACCTTGCCAGAGACAGACTCAGAAGGCAGATACACCCCCCACTAGATTTGGACAGGCAGATATGGTGTCTTATGCTCTTGTCACTGCAGAAGAAATAGAGTATCAAGAGCCCCAAAGCTATAAAGAGGCTATTTCAAGTGATGATAGTGATAAATGGATTGTTGCTATGACTGAAGGAATTCAGTCACTGGAGAAGAATAACACATGGGTTCTGGTGGATAAGCCAAAACAGCAGAAGACAGTCAGTTGTAAATGGATCTTCAAAAGGAAAGTTGAAGTAAGCACTTCTGAAAGTGTGAGATTTAAAGCTAGACTGGTTGCAAGGGGTTTACTCAGAGGGAAGGAATTGATTTCAATGAAGTGTTTTCTCCAGTTGTGAAGCATTGTTCAATCAGATTGTTACTATCAGTGGTGAATCAGGAAGATCTGGAGCTTCAGCAACTAGATGTGAAGACTGCATTTCTACATGGAGATTTAGTAGAAACCATCTACATGCAACAGCCTGAGGGCTTCATTACTTCAGGAAATGAGAACAAAGTGTGTTTGCTGAAGAAGTCCTTGTATGGGTTGAAGCAAAACCCAAGACAATGGTACAAGAAGTTTGACAGCTTTATGTTATCAGTGGGGTTTCAGAGATGTAGTTATGACAGTTGTGTAAGCAGGGTGATCAGGTTGCTACATATCTCTTACTATATGTGGATGATATGCTCATTGCTAGTAAAAGCATGAGTAAGATCAACAGTTTGAAGGCTAAATTGAGTGGAAAGTTTGACATGAAGGACTTTGGGAATGCCAAGAGGATTCTGGGCATGGATATCTTAAGAGATAGGAAAGCTGGGAAGCTGTTCTTATCTCAGAAAGACTATCTTCAGAAAGTGTTGAAGAGGTTTCAGATGCATCAATCAAAGGCTGTGAGTACACCCTTAAGTCAGCAGTTCAAGTTAACCAAGGCTCAATCACCTAAAATGGAGTTGGAAAAAATACAGATGAGTAAGGTTCCTTATGCTAATACAGTGGGAAGCATCATGTATTCTATGGTTTGCAGCAGGCCTGACCTGGCACATGCTATCGGTTTAGTAAGCAGGTTCATGGCTAACCCTGGAAGACCTCATTGGGAAGAGCTGAAGTGGATCATGAGATATCTGAATGGATCAACAGATTTAGCTCTCATGTTTGAAAAGACAATTGATGTGGGAAATCCAATTCAGGGGTTTGTTGACTCTGATTTTGCTGGTAGTGTGGACACAAGAAAATCTCTCAGTGGATATGTGTTTACTTTGTATGGTACTGCTATCAGTTGGAGAGCTGTTCTTCAGTCAGTAGTGGCACTCTCCACAACTGAAGCAGAATACATGGCTATGAAAGAGGCAGTCAAGGAGGCAATGTGGTTGAAAGGGATTTTGAAGGAATTTGGGATTTCGCAGAAGGCTGTTACTATCAAGTGTGACAATCAAAGTACTCTTCACTTGGTTAAACATCAGTTTTTTCATGAGAGATCTAAACATATTGATGTTCGACTTCATTTTGTTAGAGATACGGTGGAGAAGAACATTGTTGCTGTAAGCAAAGTCTCTACCGCCTCCCCTTCATCCTTACTCTGTTCCATCAGCCTCTCAATCTGGGCCCTAGGAAGCCTCATCTTGACACGGCCTGGATCCCGAACCCGGCCCGATTATCGACTTTTCCCTCAACATCAATCTCTCAACCGTTCCTTAGCGCAGTTTTATCGCGGCAAAAAGATTTCGCCGCTTCGGTTTTTTGGGCTCGGGAATTTTGGAATGTTAACTAGAAAATAAATCTTCTTAGGGCTTGAGTCCTCTTGGGCCGCAATTAAAGTCCGAATTCCGTACCGTTTTACTACTTTGGAATCGAGCAAAACGTGGCCCGATGGGTAATCTTTAAGCACGTCCATGGCCGTCGCGGGGATGTTTATCTTGAAGATTTCGCCGTCGATTTCATGATTTTGGCTTTTTTTATTGTGTGTTCCTATTTTGTTCCCCATGTGAAATTGATCAATTCTTGAAAGATAAAAAGAGTAGTGTGTGTGAGTGAATGATAAAGATTGGTTCTCAATTGCATGATTAAGATCAGGGCCGGTTATAAGGGTGTTCACTAAGCCCACCCCCAACGGGCCTCACTTTTTCCAGGGCCCCCAGCTCAAATTTTTCGAGGCCCATTATTAGGCTTAAAAAAATTTAAATCATAACTCGATCTTTGATATATCTGACGGTACAAAAAATCTTCAAATCTTCTTCTCATCCTTAATTTTCTCAACCTCCATTAATCTTCCATCAATTTCTCTATTTTCCAATAAAATTCATCCTTAATTTTCTCAACCTCTATTAATTTTCCATCAATTTCTCTATTTTCCAATAAAATTACTGTTGGTCTTCTGTCAGCCAGATGTGCATATAAATATGTATCCCAAATTAGAAAATAACTTCAATACCATGTTTAGGGTGTTTTTTTAAATATTACTATATTGCTTCTATAAAAACTAAATTGTTTCATATTCATTTACTTGTGCCTCACTTAAGGCCTCATTTGAGAGTTCGCACCAGGCCACCAAATTCTCTCAAACGGCCCTGATTAAGATTATATAATTCAGTGGGAATTCTGAATTTCCATTACGGAAATGGGGAGTGGGGTTTTGCAATTGCCGACTTGTTTTGTCACTTTTTTTGTGAAGAATCCTTTTTCAATATAACAGTGCACAACTATACAAACAAAAAAGATACAATATATTTTTTTCATATATATATATATATATATATGCGCGATAATGATTTGTAGTCATTGGTTTTTTCAATAAAACACAAATTCCACAAGTTATCATTATCCAATCTAATAGGCCTTACACATTAATAATTTGTGGCCGAGATATAATAGTTGGTTACATATTGAATTTTTTTTAATGTATTGAGACTTTTATATAAATATTTTATGTTGATATTAACTTTATAAAAATTAATCTTGAAAATTTAATGGGTCTTCTTTCATGCTACGAATGCAAAATATATATTTATATTAATACTAAATGGTGGGCGGACGGGGGGATGACCCCTCATAAAATGGATAAGTTGGGAAGTTGAGATTGAGTCTATGATTAGATTTCGTGATTTGATTTGAGGAGAAATTTGTTTTATACGGCAATAAGAATTTCAGGCGAGGGCGGAAGTCAAATCACCAAATTTTCTACACTTTTGATTTCATGCCTCCTGGTGCTTGTGGATATGGATTAGGGGTGGTTCAAACTAAGTCTATTTTAAATGTTTTATAAATTGTTACAAAAAATTATATTTTTTTAATAATTTATGATGATGTAAATGCAATATCTGGAATAAAACCATACAGATACTGTTCAGGATCAAAGTTAATATTGTGGAGTTACTCTTCAACACTAACGGGTTCAGGAGAGTTGTTCAGGTCCACTGAGTTCATCAGGATGGACAAATGTTACTGAGTTCTTCAGGACTACTGAATACTCAGGATGATAAAAGTATGCTGAGTGGTTCAGGGTGGTGAAACCTCTCTTTGAATGATTCGGACTTTAAAAAGCCTCTTGAGTTTCCTGGATGGAAAAAAGCTCGAAGTTTGTTAGTGACCGTTATTAAAAGGGCAATGGAGAGTCGCAGCGATTCTTATTCGCCACGGATTCATTACGGGTTGTTAGGGGTTTTGGGTTCTATATATAGTGATGTATCAGTCATTGATTCAGAAGCAGCTATTCTTGTAATCCTTATAAGAGATATTAGAGAGAGAAATCATTCGGGAATCATTGAGAGAGCATAGTTCGATTAGAGATTTAAAGTTCATAATCACATCGATTAGAACTTGGTGAATGCTTTGGAGTTGAGCGGATTGTATCTTGTATTCTTTGATTGAGTGATAGTAATAATCGTCCCTGATCCTCCGTGGATGTAGATCAAATTGATCGAACCACGTAAAGTCGTTGTTGCGTTCTTGTTCGTTTGTGTTGTTACTTTTTTCTGGTAATCCTTGCTAAGCGTATTAGTTGCAGATAGAAAAGGTATTAGTTGATTCGACCCTTGATCTAACAATTTATAAATTGTTAAAGTGTTTAATTAATAAAATTTATAATTTTTTTATAATATAAAATAATATATTTTAATATTAATATAACTTTGTTTTTAAGTTACGGTGAATGAGGTGGAATGGTGGGTGTGAGTTTCGGGGTGATTGAAACTAAACGTGGTTAACAAAATAAATTGAATTATATAAATTTATCTTTTTTAAAACTTATAGGCTGTAAAATCTTATTTTAAAATCTTAAAAGTTATTAAATGGTAAAATTTATAGATTAATGCTTTCATTTAATTCATGAACCAAGTATTTCCTGATTTTCTAGATTAGCTTCATGTCAGATGTTTACTACGTTTCTTTACATTTTCGTTTTATATATTGTACAATTTGTTGTGCACTTGTGCTCATCAATTTACGTTAATTTCTTTTATTGCACGTGCCTTGATATATTTTATATTTATTCACATATTCGAGATGTATGCTCTCTTGTATACTTCCTCCATCCACTAAGTTTATTCTTGCTTATCTCATTCATTTGTCCATCAAATATGTTTTAATACTCTTATATAAATAAAACACTTTATTTTTATCCTTTAACCATCAATTAATTATTTTAATTAATATTGTATTTACTCACAAATAATTATTTTATTTATAAATAAATCCCTCAATATCCTGCAATACTCATACTTTACGTACTTTATCTATTTTTTCCATATATTTATGCCCAAAAGATCAGATATAAATTTTATGGATTGCGGAAGTATAAAACAATTTTTATGCACAAATATTTTAAAATTATCTATCCATTTTTAAAATTTTGAATATGTCACTATTTGACATAAAAATATGAAGTTCTCTGAATTGGAGTATAGAATACTCCAAAATAAAGTATGTTGCTAGAGATATCCTTAATAGCATGCATGCCATCAAAACTATTAATTATAAGTAAATCATAATATAAATTTTAACTAATCACTAGATAATATTAGTATATACTAGCAAAGATCCTATAAGAAAATAAAATTTGTGCCCCAGATGCCACAGTCGAATGGCAAGACCTATAGTGATATGAAGAGAATGTATATCGATCGAATTTTGTTGGTTTTCTTTCACAAAAAATTGCTACTAAGACATGTCCTCTAATTTATAACATACCAGGGGGCGGGAGTTCCTTGTCACTCCCTTCAAAAAAAAAATCTGGTTCTTACTGTAATTTTCTTTTTGAATTAATGACTCTAAGGTACAAAAAATAGGAAGCTGTGACTCTAAAGTACAAAAAAAATTGCACTTTATTTGAAAAAAAAAATTTTCAGACCGGAAATACAAAAAATTTAAAAAATTAAATTTACATGAACCAATAGGTGAGCGAGTAGACCATGTGGCCACGTGAAGTTGACTAAATAAAAAATCTGGTTCTTACTGTAATTTTCTTTTTTTTAATTTTTTTGGAAAATGGTTGCATCAATAAATCGCTTTTTCTGCTAAAAAAAATTATTTTATTTCCAAAAAAAATTGATTTTTACTGGGCCACAAAAAATTATATTTATACATTAAAAGTTTGCACTCTTAAATTTTTTACTTTTTTTTTTGGTTGCATCAAAAATCCTTGTCTGCTAAAAAAGGTTCGAGGTCCAAGTCTTGATCTGGGCCACAAATTAATTGGGACCAACATGCACTCCAATTATTTTCTTCAAAAATTAACAAAGATGATTATTATCGATTAAATGCAGATTCTGCGATTCGGGTGGGATTCGCACTGGGATTCACACGATTAAATCCGTGGCAATTTTTTTTATTTTTTTATTATTGGATACGCGTATCCTATTCCGAGGATACGCATATCGGATAGGTATCGGGATTTTTTTGTAAAATTTATTAAATTTTGGGGTTTTTTTTTTTGTAAAAAATTAAAACTTACTAATAATTTGAAGGACACACTCTAAAACTTATTAACTATTAAAATTTATTAATCTTTTATTATGATTTATGACTTGTATAGGTTAATGATATTTGATTTAATTGTTGTTTTGTTACTTATGGGATGAATTCCTTGATATTAGTACTTGTGTTTTAAATACTCTTGATATTATTACATGTGTTATATATAATTGTTGTAATTTTTTTAATATTATTACAGGTGATATATATAATTAAATTAAAAAAATTGACGTATCATGGCCGTATCGTATCCTAAAAATTTAAAAATCTACGAATCCCTCTGCATCCGAATCAGATCGTATCTCGCACCCAAGACCCAAGACTTTTTGCAACAACATGACCCCACTATCCAACCCCCAAATTTAGTTTTGTTTTGTTTATTTGTTTATATATTAAGATTTTGATATTATTTAAATAAAATAAATTCGAATTTATTGAGAAATGCAAAATTAGTTAGTTTATATTAATGTCTTAATATATATTCGCTTTTGAAAAAAAAAACACACGTATATATTTTTATATCATTTTAAGTAATTAATAACACTAAACTTTTGTATTAAGTACGGATTTATTTGTAATTATCGGTTCTGTGCTTTGTATAACTTGTTTCGATTTGTCTCCAATGTGAAGTGATTTTAATTGGACCAGCTCATTAACATTTGGTTAAACACCGAGCTCGCGAATTGCTCGTTGATCGGGTCAAACTTGATGTTTATAGCGTGCAGATCGCCTCTAATGTTAAAAGTTATCACCAAATTTGACCTCGCACAACAATTATATCGGTTGAATGAGGAACTTCTATTTGCATTGCAAAACAATAAACTGTATATGTATTTTTTTTTTTTTTTTGTAAGGAACCCTCAATGCATTGCTTGCTTTTTAATTGCTTGGTTGGGAAATGTTTTGTGATTACATAAAGTGATATTCATGGTGTATCACTCTTGAGTGTTTATGAAATGTTTGAGGCTCTTAATTCACTATGAAAAAGTCTCTTATTGATAAAAAGCTAATTGGGATATAATCCTTCAATGGTGGAAGATAATTCTCTGGTAAATCAATCTAAAAAAATCAGCTCAGCAATTCCATAACATGGAAAGTAGAGTGAAACTTGATGTCATAACAGCAAGGTGGTCAATATATATATGAAAATGAAGATGATACGGAATTGCAAATATCACTGTTTACACAGACAAAATGTATATAGCATTCTAAAATGACAAAAAATTGTACTGTGAACTCGAGTTCGTGGTGAATTTTATGATTACTATTATGTACAAAATTATAATTTTTATGCACAAAAATTAACATTGTCATGCAAAAAATTATTATTGTTTGAAAAAACTAAACATTTTTTGAATCGTTTTTAGTTTTTATACATAATTATAATAGAGTTCGTGTATAAACCGTATTCGCAGAAGTCATGTTACTCTTCTAAAATTCAGTTCAAATAATTGAAAATGCATGCGGTATAATCATCATGTGACTTGCACGTGGGAGGTATATTGCAAATTCATTAATTCCTTTTATGAACTTGAGTAGGTACTAATTAGCATAAACCCGCGTCTTACACGGTATAACTCAATTCGTCATAAATGAATATGTTTGGAGCACTAACAAGGCATGAGATATGCTAATATTTTTTATAATAACAAATACAATGAATCAAATAGGTATTTATAGTCGAGATTGAGTCGAAACCCTAAATGCCCTCAATTCGAATATTGCTTTAAAGGCCTCAACAGAATTTCTCTGGGGTTGTGCCCTCGAACTCTCGCTAACTCCCGATGAGTTGGATCGTCAAAAGATTAAAACGTGAAGCAGTCAATCAAACCCGATAAACAATAGTCACTATATCATTCACTTATAAGTAGAATTATTAATAAGGAAATATTAACTTTATTAAAAGCTCTAACTTTGATAAAATTGTAGATTCAATTCATTTATATTAATCTTTTAATCAGTTCTTGTTTGTAGTGTGGATTCTCCAATTACACTACACAGCGATGAGAACATAACAATTTAAAATTCAAAATTTATATTGAATATTTAAAATACCGTGCAACACATATGGCAGTACACTATATGCATGTGATGTCGAATCAAACTCTTAAGTCTTAACCTACATGTCGGCAGATATACCATTTTAATGATAAAAAAAGGGCCAGAAAAGAAAGTAAATTTTATTGAACATATACTTAGTTCTTGACTTGAAATTAGTAGGTACTGTACATCTTCTCTAGATCTCATTCATTCATTAATCATTACAAATACATTATGACGAAAAGTGCAAGCTCTAAATGGTAATTCATGTAAGAGAATATACTAGCTATTGAGTTCACACTTGCTGTTTTCTCCGCGCTTTTAATGAAATGAATTTTTATTAATATTTAAAATGATAAAGAAACTTTTTTAAGAAGATATATAATAGATGAGTTGTAAATCTATTATACCCCTTTTAAAAGTTATTTTATCGATTTAAATACTATTAAACAATCCGCTTCACTAAAAATACGAGAAAAAAAGTAGGTGTTTAGGATTATCATATACTTTTTAGGATTATCTTGGAACGCGATTTGGGACATATATGAGGTTGAAGCTAGTAATCGTCATCAATGGAGCTCAGAATTAATGGGAGTGAATATAATTGGAACGAGATTCCGAGAAATTAATTGAGTTGATATTATTGGGAGTTGGTTTTTGATTGACACGGTGGTTATTTGGATCGATGCCCACGCTAATTAGCTTTCTCTTGATGTGTGAATTCCAGTGATTTTTGATTTCATTGTCCGTCCTCCCCGGCAACCGCCCAGCAATCAACGACCACCTTAAGTTATCATCATCGGTAATGAATAGTATTAGTTGCTCTCACTAAACAGTATTAGTTGTTAGCTAGGGTTTTGTAGACGTACCGATTGCCAAGGAGGGCATGGAGCTTGATGATGAGGTCCTCTTCATATGGGCAAAAGTTGCCTCTTTTGATACCTGGTTTCAGGTAGTTCATCCATCTTAGCCTGCAGCTCTTCCCACACCGTTGTAACCCTATATTCATTTCATTTTGTACAACAAAACTTATATTTAATAGGAAAAATGTCAATTCAGGGCCTGAAATATGATAAATCTATCAATTTAATGCCTGAAAATATTTTTTCTATCGATTCAAGACCTGAAATATAGAAAACTATCAATCCAGGGCCTGGAAAATAGAAACTATCAATTTGAGGCTTATAAATTTTAAGACCATGTTTGACACATATATTTCATGTCCTTATTTTATGTTCTTATTTTTTTTTATTTTTAGGGTTTACGGTTCAAGGTTTACGGTTCAGGGGGGTTTAGGGTTCATGGTTCAAGGTTTAGGGTTCAACGTTTAGGGTTTAGTGTTCAGGATTTAGGGTTTAGTGCCAAACATGGCCTTAAAATTTATAAGTCTCGAAATGATAGTTTCTATTTTTTAGGCCCTGGATTGATAGTTTTCTATCTTTCAGGCCTTGAATCGATAGAAAAAAATCTTTCAGGCCTTAAATTGATATATTTACCATCTTTCAGGCCCTGAATTGATAAAACTCCTATTTAATATATATTTTCCCAAATATATTATCAATATATATACTCAAGAAATTAAGAAAATGAAATACTCGAATTTTATTTTAACTTCTAATTTATCAGGGAATTAAACCAAAATCGTCTCATAATTTTGTACCTTTATTGAAATGGTCTCATAACTATCAACTTTTTCAATTTAGTCTCATATGTATTCATGAATTTGATCCAATTTAGTCCCAAACCGCCGGAGGTCGCTTAAAATTATCCAAAACGATATCGTTTTGGACATGTGTCTTACATATTCCGATCAAAATTGGGGGCGCGTGTTCAAAACAACGTCGTTTTGGACAATTTTGAGAGACCTCCAACAGTTTGAGACTAAATTGGATCAAATTGAATACATATGAGACTAAATTGGAAAAGTTGATAATTATGGGACCATTTCAATAAAGATGCAAAGTTATGAGACGATTTTCTAGTTTAAATCTCTAATTTACCATGCAAAAAGTACTTCGCATGCGAGCAATAGGTCAAATACTGTGTACAAACACATAATTTCGATCTTTCACTTTTCTAAGTCTATGCACGCGCACATTAATATCTTTAATTAAAAAAATTAAACTGATAATACGTACTTTTAAAATTGAAAAAAATTAAAAGGACAATATTGTGTAAATCAGTTTCATCGTACAGTTTATTTGAATTTTGCGTGTATTTTAATAGTATTAATTGTTTCATTGAAATATATTGGTTTGATAGTTTTTGAAAGAATTTCATTCTATTTAAAAATCTGAACCTGTAATTGTTTTAATTCCCTAATACTATTAGTTGTTAATTTCATTAAAAAATATTAGTTGTTTAACGTAAAGTATTAATAGCAAAACAGGTACAGTATTGTAAATTAAACTTATTTGTACAGGACAAACTCAACTAATTAAGAGAGGATGAAAACAAACCAGCAGAGTTGGGTAGGGTGCTCCAAGAACCTTCGCCATGAATGTTGATATAATCGATCAACTTATGATCTTCTTGCTTAGTCCATGACCCTTTTTTGTTCTGCTCTTTCTCACTGCACTTTGATTTCCTCATCATATATTATTTAATTTCAACAAAGAAATTAATAAAAAAGAGATTATAGATAATTTTGAAGAAGTATCAGTGGTTGTGTATATATATATAAGAGAAAGGAAAGGACCATTTAATTAAGAAGGCAAGTAGAGCCGTTGACTTGGAATGGTGGTTCCATCGGGTGTTGCATGTTCTCATCCACACGTACACTATTAATTTATTAACTCAATTTTTTATTTTATTTTTAATTTGATAATGCATGTTGAGACAAAACTATATTCACAAACAAAGACCAAAGTGTGGGAACCACATACAGTAGTAGAGTTGCCCAAAGGAACCGGAACCGGCGGTTCGACCGGAACCGCCGGAACCGTGACGAACCGGAACCGAAACCGTGTATTACACGGTTCGGTTCCGGTTCCTACTCATACAAAACCGTAACCGTCGGTTCCACGGTTCGAACCGGGGGTTCCGCGGTTCCGAACCGGAAAATGACCGTTGGAACCGGAAATGACCGTTGGAACCGGCGGTTCCGCGGTTCCGAACCGTGAACCGCCGGTTCTCGCCTATTTTTTTTTTTATTCAATGGTTGAGATTGAGTCAAATGTTACCGTTTTTTGATCCAATTGTCGAGATTCAATATGAAAGTTACAGTTTTTTTTTGTTTTTTTTTTATTTTCCCAAACTCTATAAATACCCCCTCATTTGTATTCATTTTCTTGCACCAACTTGATCCAAATTGATCAATTCTTCTTCGTCTCTCTAATTCTCTTGTTCTAAGTTCTAACTTTATAAGCTTCATTATAGTTCATACTTCATACTTCATATATTATCTATATTGATATATTTTATACATTATAGTATATAGTTTATATTATATACATTTTACTTTACTTTATATTTTATATTACATAAAATAAAATGTCAAGAAGAGGAGGATCATCATCTTCTAGAGGAGGAAAAGGAAAGAGTCCGATGACTTCCGATTTTCCTCCACCTCCTCCTCCTATTGCACAATTCAATATTCCATGGAGTGTGGAGGAAATAGAAGCGAGTCTTGGTCCCGGTTATGTGGATGCCACTTTTTTCAAATGAAGAATTTCAACAACCTCGTGGTTGTACTCAAGAAAGTACTCATGGTCATGGACATGGTCCTCATGGAAACGAAGAAAATGTGGAGGAGGAGGAGGCCATTCCAACTCAAGGCGGAGAAAGAAGATGTAGAGTTCTTGCATCCGAAATATTCACCATTCACTTCAAAAAAGTGGCAACCGATGAGGTAAATATATTTAAAGTTTATTGTAACTATTGCACTAGTGTTTATCATTTTGAGAAAGGTGGTGGATATGGAACATTTAAAAAACACTTGTTGGCAAAACATAAAGAAGTCTTGGGAATGACTACATCTCAAACGCAACTACGTGGATTCACGGCGTCTTCTGAAGGTGGTGAAACAAGTAATCCTACTAGTTTATTTAGATATAATGTTAAGGTTGCTAGAAGAGAATTAGCTAAACTTATTTGTTCTAAACATCTTCCTTTTCGCTTTTGCAAATGATCTTCGCTTTTGAAAAAATGGGTTGCTACGACTTATAATCCTTGACCAAAAAAAAAATTTCACGGTCTTCTATTACTCGTGAAATTGATAAAATGGCTAAAGAAATAAGAGATGAAATGACTAGCATGTTTTCTAGATTAACTCAAAAAGTTTCTATATGTTCGGATATTTGGAGTGATCATTTTCAAGAGCATAATTATATGGGCATTACTTGTCATTGGATTGATGATACGTGGACAATTCAAAAAACGTTTAATTGCATATAGAGAGTTTGATCTTGAGCATACGACCGCTAATATTGCTCTAAAAATTAAATGCGGTTTTTGCAAGAGTACAACATTCTTACAAAAATATTTTCAATTTCATTTGATAATGCAAGTGCTAATACTGGCTAGTTTAGATGGACTTATTGCAATTTGTCAACCATCAATTGGTGGTAGATTTTTTCATGTAAGATGTTTTTGTCATATTTTAAATTTGTGTGTTCAAGATGGTTTATCTTCTTTAAAAATGCATGTTGCTCCTATTAAACATGCACTTGGTTATTTGGTTAGACATCAAAAAGTTTTTGTGTAGTTAATAAACTTACTCCTAAAAAGTTTTCACTTGATGTTGCTACTATATGGAACTCAACTTATAAAATGTTAAGTGCATCTTATGAGTATAGAAATGCATTATGTAATTTTTTTTTTCACAAGAACAATGTGGTATTACTTTATTTCCTAGTCAATGGGATTCATGTGCTACTTTATGTGAGATGTTGCAAGTTTTTAATGAAGCTACTACACAAATTATCCTGCGACGATTATCCTACTTCTATTCTTGCTTTAGATCAATGTGTTAGAGTTGCAATTACTCTAGATTGTAGTGATCCAAATGAAATATTATATAATGCTATTAGTTCAATGAAAGTCAAATGGATGAAATATTTTTTATATATTCCCGATGTGTTTATAATTGCTAAAATACTTGATCCTAGAGTAAGAATAGATGGAGTGCAAGAATTAATTTCTATATATTATGATGCTTTATTTCCTATTACAGATGATAACACCCCTTCTCCTATTGTGGTTGTCCAAAAATCTAAACAAGTTCTTATGGATGTTTTTAGAGAATATAAAATTCAATTTGGTCCTACTAGTGGTGATTCTACTAGTGTTCGTGGTGCTACTAGTACTACTAGTGGACGTGGTGGTATCTTGAATCCCTTGGTCGTGGTCTTTTATGGTAAATTTTCCCATTCGATAATTTTTCTAAAGAACGATATCAACAACGTCTGAACGCAAGACAATCAAATGTTTTCTTAGAAATTGAAAATTTTCTAAATACACATTCTTTTGAGTATCAACCGGGAGAATTAGAAAATTTTGATATTTTAAAGTGGTGGTCGAGGAGATTAGATGCTTATCCGGTGTTGAGTATGATTGCAAAAGAGGTATATGCATGTCCTGTCTCAACCGTAGTAACCAAATCAAGCGAGCATTTAGCTTGGGTGGACATATCTTGAATGAAAAGCGTTCAAGATTGACAGGTTTGAGCACTTGAAAAACCAATGTTTACTTGATGATTGGGTTAAAGCCAAGATCGAACACAAGATGAAGCTCTTAAGCGGATTCTAGCGAAGATAGTGTGATCAACGACAACCAAAAACCGAAAGTGAAGCTTAAATCTTCCTAAGATTTAAGTCTTGAGGTAAGAAACAAGGTAAAGAACTACGTGGGCTTTGATTTTAATCGGATCGTAAGCAACATAATTTTAAGTTTCTAACTTAGAATTTTCTAAGTTTAAAATTTAAAATTATGTCCAAGCCCTTTTTTTTTTTATCCTCTTTTCATTATTTGTATTTTTTTTAATTGTAATTATAAGTTGTACACTTGTATTTGTAGCATTAGCAATTTAACATGTTACTTGTAAGTTGTAACTTTTAATTTGTAAATTGTAAATTGTAATTTTTGTAATGTATTAAATTATTGTTTAATGTAAATTTTTTGAGTTGTTTGTTATTTGTAATTTTGTATGTTTAATAACATAAGATTTTGCTTCATCTTCTTTAAATTTACTTCAATTTTTTTTTTTATTTTGTATTTTGATAAAATTAAAAAAAAAACGTTCGGAACCGTGAACCGGAACCGGATGGAACCGGAACCGTTGGAACCGGAACCGGAACCGTTAAACTATTTTACACGGTTCGGTTCCGGTTCCAACTTTTTGGAACCGGGAACCGCCGGTTCGAACCATTTGGGCACCTCTATACAGTAGTTTGATATACACAGGGGCCACTGGCCCCCTGAGATTTAAATGTATTCCAAGTGTATATTTAAAATACTTAACTTCATGTTTCAGTATTTTAAGAAAATAAAATATTTAGTATTGAGTTGGTATGCAAAGTTTTATTTTGCATAGTTCTTGATTTTACACATTTATTAAATTAAATTGGACATATACAATGCAAACACAATTAAATATTAATTATATGACAAAAAATCATATAAGACGGTTTTAGGCATGAGACGGGGTATAACTTAGCACAAATTACACCCACCCCTCCCAAAGTGTTAAAGTGTCAATGCTCAACTTCTATCCCGTGTCACCTCTCATACAAGTGTGCCTGTAATTATATAATATAAGACATAATGAATTGAAGTGATGCTTGGTTCAAATTCTTTGATGAGAGCGAGAAAAAAAATCTCTTTTTCTCTATATATTGGAGAAAATATTGTTTTCTATAATGATTAGATTATTAATATTGTGCTCTAACTTTAAAAAATAAATTGACAAAAATTAAAGGTTGTTTGTTGAATAATTGAGAAGAAAAAACGAATATAGAAAGTGAAATATATAATTAATCAAAATGGGTAAAGATTATTTTATTTAGGAAGGAAAGTGGTGTCACTAACTAATCATGATCTTTTTATTTCGTTAACCACCATATATAATCACCCTATACTCATTTTCATTCTCATCGAAAATTCCAAGGAAATTGAGACACGTGAATTACATTTCAAATTTTCAAAAGCCAAACAATGTATTAAATCACTTTCAAAAGCCAACAAATTTAAGTTAGACCAATGTTATTCGCACCCTTTTTTAGTAGAGTCACTCTTATGTGCATCTCATGCACCAATCTAAACCATAACCCCTAAATAAATAGTGAACCCTAAATCATATTTGAACCATTTGGGCCGGATGAACCATGAACCACTTGGGCCGAGTGAACCATGAACCACTCGGGTCGAGTTTGAGGTCGGGTCGGGTCGGGTCGGGTATTAAATTACAAATTAAAAAAAAACATCTAAAACTGAAATTAAAGTTAAAAGAAAACTAAAATTGAAAAAAGAAAAAAAAGTTAAAACAAAAAAAAAATTAGAAAAAGAGCTTTTATTGCTTTTTTTAGTAAGTGCACCCATCATATAATTAAGTACACCCATCAATATTTAAACTATTAATAAATATATCGACCACAAACTACAAATTCTACCTTTCTTCTTCCACCATTCAGCCCTAATGTTCAAAACTAAAAAAATACACCTACCCACTATTTGAAATTTTGAACGCTACAAAATTGTGCCTCGACCGACACCGGCCCGACAAACATCGACTGCACCACCACCTGAACTCCGGCCATTATATTGTACGAAAATGGTTTGAATTGATATTATTATCCATGAAAATAACATTGAACGAAAACAGAGCACCACGTGTCAGTCCTAGTAGTAGCGGGCTCATGATTTTAAAATTGAGGGTACGATCGATAGATAATTTTATAACATTTGTACACAAATATTATTTTATATATATAATGCATCCTAAGTCTTGCATATAAAATTACAACTATAAGGCTAGAATTTTGTTTGAAAACGATATATGACATCATTGCAAATTTGTAGGAACAAGTCTTTTTCAATGAAAATAACTTAATCTATCAACAAATACCATCAAATTATAAAATCAATACAATCAATTTTATATACATATTAAATAAAAAAATATTGCAAGCTCTAATATATAAATAAACATCAAATTAAATCAATAAACCAATTAAAAAACAAATAATTAATTGTGTCTAAGAATAAAGAGAAAAAAATGAAAAATTGTGGGGATATGTTTTGAGTTTTGAGTAATACATTGTAATGACAAACTTAGTAGGGTGTTTCTTACAACAAATAATCGAGTGTCGTCTTGACCACAACAATCAAATCGAATTGTGCCACGTGTTGTCGTCTTTTCTATCGTGATCTTGACCAATTACCTGTTGAACTAATATATTCATTTTAAATTATTTTTTAAACTGTGTTTTGTTATTTACCATTTCACCCTTTTCTTAATTAAATCTGGATCCGACCCAAGTCCAACTCGCCTGAGTTCGCTATGTGAACCGTCCTCTCATTCTGACCCCATTCGCTCGCACTCTTCGGCATGCGCACCGTGTTCTTCTTCGTTTGCCTTTTCTTTTCTTGTTTTCGGCCGAGATAAAGTACACAAACTTATTTCAGTCCCAGGAACCATTGCCCATTATCTTTTTCCATTTTCAAATTTTCATTCTCGTCCATTTGTTGTTAATCCTTTGAGATTTTTGCAATTTTCCAGTCGATTTTCGGCGTCTCATCTAGGGTGGAAAATTTACCGAAAATCTTGGTATATCTTAGGTTTCAGACGGGAAATATACCGAAATTTTCGGATGCGGTGGTATCTTGTCATCGAATTTTTCGATGCAGAATTCAGTATAAATTTTCAAAAGTCCCGGTATACGTATATGCGAAATATTTTTCGGTATATCTTGGGTATCTGCGATACATTGATATATCTTAGTACCATATTTAGAAAAATATATAATATATTTTATTTTTTTTAAATTTAATTAATACATTGGATATATACCGCATACATTGGAAATTTATCCTTTTATTTTGAATTGTCTCTCGTGGGTTTCTGATTCAAGTTTGAAATTGGAATTAAATAGAATTTTTTTTGAGTGATCTCATAGTTAAAAAATCAGTCTTTAAGGGAGATTAATGTTAAGAGATTATTATTCATAAAATATAGGTTTTTTAAATAAATAATCAAGGTATGAACGGTATACCATTAATTCGGTATGTACCGAAAATTTTGGTACAATACCGTATACCAAAATTTCGGTACGGTAACGGTATGTGATTTTAGCATACCGAAATTACGGTATACCGAACTTCGATATACCGTAATTTTCGGTACGGTACGGTATGAATTTTCACATACCGTAAATTACGGTACGGTATATGGAATGATCAATATGGTACGGTATGCCACCCCTGACTCTCATCCCTAGCCCATTTTCTTGTTTATCTATGTGTGTTTGTTGTTTGAATCATGTCTATCACATTTCCCTAGCATCTCCGGTCTATTTCAATGGTTTCCTCTTGGATTACAGCCCTTAAAAAGGATTTGGCATATATCCCTGTTCCATATTAGTCGCCACACTTTCAGTCTCAATTTTAAAAGTTAGCTTTTGAATTTTGAAATCTTACTTTATTTTTGGGGAAATTTCAGTTTACAAAATATTCATTCAAATATCAGTCTAATACAAGCTTAAATATTTATTTCATTTAGATACAAAAAGTAACATAAAATGTCAATGGTACCCTCAACCCATTTACCCTATAATCCGTCGCACCCCCCCCACTTCCCATTACCACCTCTAATTTTAATTTTCCTTTTCTCTCTCTATCTCTTCTTCCTCTCTCTACAATTTCTCTCTCCACAAAAAAACAAAAAAATCGACGAGAACAGTGTAGCGAACCCAGCACTACCAACACTATAATCCATATTTTTTGTATAATTTTCTGGAAATAAGAAGGTAAATTGCATATAGATGAAGATAGTAAGAGATCGAGAGATGAAGATTTGAAGAAATTGAGAGAGAGAAAATTAGATAGGAAGAGAGATAGTTAGAGGAGAGAGAATAGTGTAAATTTTTCTGATAGCTCATTCATCGGTCGCAGGCCATATTTGTAACAAACAGTGGGGTCCACACACAGATGGATATTCCTTAGGTAATTTAAATGCAGAATTAAAATAGATAATGATTGGGCCTAAGCCCCCTAAATGTTTGGGCTCATCTGTGAGAAGCCCAAGCATTTCCTCATTCAGATAACTCCTCTCAGGAGGGTTTGGCTCAGGCGCATTCTTCTCGCTCAGATAAATCTACTCAAGAAGATTTGGGTCAGGCGCATTCTTCTCGCTCAGATAAATCCACTCAGGCGGTTTGGACTCAGGTGAATTCTGCTCGTTCAGATAAATCCACTCAGGTGGATTTGGCTCAGGTGGATTTGGCTCAGGCGAATTCTACTCATTCAGATAATGAAACTCAGGCGGATTTGGCTCAGGCGTATCCTCCAACTCAGATCCCTCGTTCAGATAAATCTGAGCGATTGACTCTTCAGCTTCCTCTATCCTGAGCGAGCCCTCCTCATTCAGACTAACCTGAGCTTCCTTTAACTTGAGCGAGCCCTCCTCATTCAGATAAACCTGAGCGCCCGACTCTTCAGCTTCCTCTAACCTGAGCGAGCCCTCCTCATTCAGACACATGGACTCGAAACCCCTTTTCTCCACTGACACCGAAAACCCCAATTCTATCTCTCCTTTCATTCCCAACTCATGATCATGACAATACTCCCCCTTTTTTGAGATCCTTGTCCCCAAGGATCTAAATCGAGTACAACTTATAAAAGTTTCATATATATTGCATATTTTTGTATAATTTCCTAGTTGACCATTCCTACCATGACCCCATGAAAGAACTTCTCATTTATCTGTCAAAGCAAGAGAATGATATCCACCACTAGCTATCTGAACTAATCGAACATCTTTGAGGGCTGGAACATGTTGAGGTTTCCAGCCACCAATTTTATCACCCCTGATATAATTTTCCACATAATATGCATATTTTCCTGAGCTTCCCTGTACAATATCACTTCTTGATTTAGCAACCCCAAAACTTCTAAATATCTGAACTATCTCTTCATCTGCAACCTTCCCAACACCAAATTCAAGCGATATCAAACTAATGAAATCAACAACTCGGCTAATCAACCTAACTAATTCATAAACATCACAGCCAGCCTAGATACACCACTTCTACAATAGGCATTGGTTTCGATCCTTTCCCATCACAATAACACCTCCACCCAGATTTCCATATCTGCTGCTACTACCGAATTCACCAAGCAACTCGGATTTCCCTTTGTTCAACAAAGACTCTGATATAAGTTCTCCACAATATTCATTCCCTCCACTATCAACAAGTCCAATAAGAACTAAATGTGCAGTTGAATGTATCATTGAGGATCCCTTAATAACTACTAAATTTCTAGCTTCAAGAAAAGAAGTTGAGATAGTTGCCTCACCTTCCAAAAAAAAAAAAACTTCCGAATTAACAAGTTTAATCAAGCTTGTATGATCCTCGAGTTCCACGAATTCCAGCAACTCTTCGTCGTCCACCTTATCTTGAATGTGTTGCTTGATTCTTTCATAGCCTTGTTCTAATCCCACTCCAATTTCTTCCAAATCCTCATCAACAACAACAATATCAAAAGTCATCATGATAGCGACTCAGAAAGGTATAGTGATGCAATCAAATGAATCGACCATATTTTTCTTTGTGAAACTTCAAAAAGGCAATTCAAAAGGTTCGCCTCACATTCAATAGGTTGAAACCCTTTGGATGCCTCCAAAACATCTTGGGATTCACTAATTAGCAAACCTTCTAATTGAGGAGTACTCTGATAAACCTCAGATTTTAAAGCTATCAAATACAAGCGAATCTGGATTTCTTCCAACTGATAAGGAAGAAGTTCAGTATCAGAATCCCCTGCCATTTCAATATAGGATAATTCCTCTTCTTCAATAGTTATCTTTTTAGTGATGGCTTCAATAGTTTCCAAATACTTCCTTCCTAGCTCAATTGTTTGTTGCAAGGTGGTTGGTTCAAACATTGTGATGAAAGCTTGTGATTCTTCAGTGAGCCCACTAATAAAACTAGCAACAAAATACTCTTCAGAAAAATCTCTGTTGTTCAATAGTAGCAACACAACCTTCAATTCTAAAAATCTTTCTACATAATCTGAGTAAGAACCACTGTGCCTTAATTTATCAAATTCTGAATTAATTTTAGCTTATTTCCATCCCTCAAATCTAGCAGATAACACTTCTAAAAATTGTTGCCATGTAATATCTACTTGTTTTAGCCTGGAATTTTGACACCAATGTGATGTCTTACCCTCAAAGTGCTCACACGCTAGTGTGATTTTTTGTGAATCCATTATATTAGGAATACATTTAAAATACCCATTGCATTTGAGGATCCAAAGCCTAAGACGTGTACCATCAAAATGGGGGAAATCGACTTTAGGTAAGGGGTTCATAGCTTGAATACCTTGGTTTTCCCACTTCTTTTCCTCCTTGAGTCGTTGATTAAGCTCATAACCCACAACCCGAGAATAGTGCGCTCTGATACCAATTGTAGCGAACCCAGCACTACCAACACTATAATCCATATTTTTGTATAATTTTCTGGAAATAAGAAGGTAAATTGCATATAGAGGAAGAGAGTAAGAGATCGAGAGATGAAGATTTGAAGAAATTGGGAGAGAGAGAATTAGATAGGAAGAGAGATAGTTAGAGGAGAGAAAATAGTGTAAATTTTTCTGATATCTCATTCATCGGCCGCAGGCCATATTTGTAACAAACAGTGGGGTCCACACACAGATGGATATTCCTTAAGTAATTTAAATGCAGAATTAAAATAGATAATGATTGGGCCTAAGCCCCCTAAATGTTTGGGCCCATCTGTGAGAAGCCCAAGCATTTCCTCATTCAGATAACTCCTCTCGGAGATTTGGCTCGGCGCGTTCTTCTCGCTCGAGATAAATCTACTCAAGAAGATTTGGGGTCGTGCGCATTCTTCTTCTTCGATAAATCCACTGGCGGTTTGGACTCGGGCGAAGTACGCTCGTTTGAATGATAAATCCACTCGGTGGATTTGGCTCGAATGGTTGGCTCGGTCGGATAAATCCACTCGGTGGATTTGCTCGGCGGATACGCTAATTCGTGATAATGATACTCATGCGGATTTGGCTCGGCGTATCCTCCAACTCGGATCCTCGTTCGGATAAAACAGAACGCCCGACTCTTCGAACCCCCGCCTCTATCCCCGGCGAGCCACTCCTCATTCAGACTAACACGAGCTTCCTTAACAGCGAGCCCTCCTCATTCGAGATAAACATTAATGTTTGATTTTGTATTTTTATTTCAAAAAGCATTTAATTCGGACACATGGACTCAAACCCCTTTTCTCCACCGACAAAAACCCCGGTCTTATCTCTCGCTTTCATTCCCAACTCATGATCATGACAAACAAATAGAGAAGCGGCGGAGCGGAGATAAATCGTCGATGTGTTCGGGATCTGACTCGAAATCATGATGTGATGCAGGGTCCGGGAGGGTGGGATAAAGCGGCGATTTGCGATGGTTGGCGGTGATAACTGATAAATTTTGTGTTGGCCGGATCTGTGGATTTTTGATGAATCATACAAATCCGCCGCCGAGATATTTTTGTCGCAAGATGGTGGAGGAGCCAAAATTCGGTACCGATCGCTGGATCGATGAAGGAGCGTCGTCACCAATTTTAACGATATGGCGAATATTGGTTGGTTTTGTCGGTTGTGTTCTTGGGCGGTGGTTTTGTGGGGCTCTGTTGGAGAAGGGGGTGGAAGTGGTTGTTGGCGGTGGATCTTGGCGAATCTGTCCAATTACTTTACCGATAAGCAGAGAAGGTGGCGGCTATGTTGGGGAAGGTGACGATCGTGATTTTTGAATTGTCCTTTTTTTTTTTTTTTATACAGATGGGAATTCTTTTTGGGTATAATGTGTATTTGTGCAAATTGTTATTGCACATATTATAATTATTTTTGGGGAGAGGAAGAGGAAGTTAAGGTAGGGAAAAGAAATGGGTTTGGGAATATACAAAATCTGCTGAAGATTTCCTCATTTTAGAACCCAGATGTAATGTTTGATGTTTTCATGTTGCTGTTTGGTTGTGTTGAATAATGGGGATTGTATGTTGAATAAATTGCATAAGATGAAGTTATTGCACATATTATAATTATTTTTGGGTGTAATTTTTTTTTATTGATACCTTTCTATAAATATTTTTTGTATGAATGAAGTTGTTAAGAGACAATGATTTTTTTTTTGTTTTTGTGCAAATATATTTTTGCATCGAGATTAAATTTATTTTGTGCTCTTGTAAAAATAAATAAGACGAATAGAAAAAAAATATATAATCGTTTTACAAATTAAAAATGACTACAATTTAGAATTTAGTAAAATATATTTTAAATTGAAGTAAAATTGAAATTGTGCAAAAAATTATTTACTCGTGCAATTTGTTCAAGATTTGATCATTAAAAGTATTTCAATCTTATCACTCTTCAAATTGTAATTAGTTGAAAGAAGGGGTTTGGATTGTAGTAAATTATAATAAAAGCTCCCATTTTGTATCTAATTGAAAGCCCCCCTTATTTTTTGTCTTTAATTCCCAGATGAATTAATTGGTAATCCTTTTATGTGGTTTTGTATGAATCTCTGTTTTTAAAGGTTTGTTTGTTGTTTTATATGGATTAGTTTAACAATGATATAAGATTTGATTGTCTCTATTAATTTTGATTTGGAGGCAATCAAGATTTCTAGAGTTAAATTTCATGATTTTTGTGATGTTATTTAGTTTAAATAATAATTCAGAATTGTTGGATGCAGTGAGGTATGAAGATGATTGATTACTGAACCTAGATGACGCTGCATCTGAAGTTTGAACCTTTCGTGGAAGACGACAATAGTCTGTATAAAAAAAACCTATGATTTGAATCTAGATAACAAATAAATTATTTAATATATAATATACAAATTGTAATATATTTGTTAATGAAGGATACGTTAGTAAATTAATAATTACACTTTTTAAATTATTAAATTTATTATAATAATGCGACGAAGATTTTGCGAAAGACGATTTACTTAATCGACACACTAAAGATAAAAGGTCATTGATTTTAAAGCCCTTTATGATTTTAGATCTAATAAATAAAATTAATTGACGGTTAACAATCGATGACATAATTTTTATTCTTATAAAAAAATCTCAACTTAGTAATACTTGAATTTTTTTTATATACATACATATAATATATTAAAAGAAATAGAAATGGGGGGTACAATTGTACCCCTTGAACCGACATAAGTCCGCTATTGGGTTCTAGTCTTCCAAAAATATGCATAAATGATTGAAATTATGTTTTTGGCCAAAAAAAAAAAGGCCCTTCTATTAGATTAGGGGAACCGAAATATTTAAAAAATTCAAACAGGTTGGGAACAAAATAAAATTCACAAAGTTCGGTCAGTTTAACCAATGTTTTTACACCGGACAATAAATTGAGTTAGTGGGTCACTTGTTCAAACTATTAAACTGTTATAAAAAAAAAAAATCCTGGATGACTCGAATAATTATATGATAGGTGTAGGGTTGTTCACAGAGTTTGGAGATTACCAAGTCCGAACCGAAAGCCAAACCGAAAAAGAATCGAACCGAAAATAACCGTTGACTTTTTGACTTTTTCCGAACTGAATCGAACCGATTTTTTTTTGGATATGGACATGGATATTACTGAATTAACCGTACCGAAAAACCGAATGAAACCACACCGAACCATACCGGACCGAACTGAACCGAATAACCGATTTAAATATATAATAAATTTAATTATTAATTTATTTTGTATTCATTAAATTGTATTATAGATTATTGATATCCATGTAATTTAATATTGAATATATCACATGAATATTTTGGCGAGATATTAGAATATTTACTTCTTTATTTGTGATTTATAATTATTGAGAATTCTATAAAATTCTTAATTTGCAATTATGCATCCTTACTCCCTCGCACCAACTCATCACTCTCAGAGTCTGCACTGTTTGGGAAATGAATTTAATAAAAAGGATTTTGATTAGATCCCAAAACCCCGAGTATGACATGTTCAGATAATCTTGATAGATGAGTCGAGGATTCGGTTTTAGAGTGTTAGGATATTATCTCGCACCATGTATAGTCGGCAGATATAGAAACAAAGTTAGTTTTAAGACTCGAAGAAACCGAGATATCAAGACTCAAGAGATCTTGAGAACTCCAAGCCTCGAGAAACTCAAGCCTCGAGAGAACTCAAGACTCGGAGAACTCAAAGACTCAGAGAACATGAAGACTTAGAGAACACGAAGACTCGGAGAAATAAAGGCACAAGAATTACTAAAGACTCAAAGAATGCATCAATGCCAAGATATCCCGGAATGTTCCGAGGCACCGTTCTAGGAATATAGCCGTTGGAATCCAGCTGACGTGGACCAACGAGAGGAAGACAACCAGCCTGAAAAAGCTGCAGAACTTACAAAGAATAGTATGGATTTGAATGTGATTCTCTCCAACGGTAACATTCAAATCCACACTATAAATACAAGTTCTTCCTTCATTATCGAAGGTGGATGCGTGGAGATCATGCACAAAAATGCTACAAAGCCAAAGAGCGTTATAGTCAAAGCATTTTCCCACCCTAGAACACAAGTTTGTAGATATACAAATATATTCAAAGAGTGTTCTAGAACCCAACCCAAGAACCCACGATGTATGTGTATAGGGAGAGAGATTTTCCCAACCTTAGCATTGAGGCTAAAACCATTGTAAGGGAAAATCTCACCATAGTTGGAGACAACACCAAAAACCAAACCCAGTGGTGAAGTGAGGTAGTTGTTAGGCAATCCCGAGTGAGGGTGATAAGTCCCGAAGGAGTGTGAACTCGTTAAACATCTAAAGAGTTTGAGTTAGTAAACTACGAGGTAGTCGAAAGCTCGGTCGGGTTGAGTAAGTAAACTACGGGAGTAGTCGAAAGCTCGGTAGGTTGAGTAAGTAAACTACACGGGTAGTCGAAAGCTCGAAGTTGATAAGAATTTCCCTAGAGAGGAGAGTGGATGTAGGGTGGTTGTCCCAACCACTATATATTGTTTGTGTTGTTTATCGCTTTTTATGTTTATACTTGTCATATGCATCTAGTTATAAGCAAAACACAACACATGAGCTCCAAAGTTGAAAAATTGGTATCACTCTGTTCTCTCCCCTGTTTTATATGCACCGAAATGAAACGTTTTGCTTCCTTGCAGCGCAAAAATAGGTTTTCCCACGGGACCAACAAGTTGGTCGATCGAGGTGTGCTCAAAAGATTACTTCTTCAATGTAATCGCTTTGGCAGATCTATTTTTAAAACTCATCTACGATCCGATACCAACAAGTGGTATTAATTAGGCGTGCTCAAAAGATTACTTCTTCAATGTAATCGTCCCGAAAGCATCTATTTTTAAAACTCATCTACGATCCGATACCAACAAGTGGTATCAGAGCAGGTGCTCAAAAGATTACTTCTTCAATGTAATCGCCTGAGCAGATCTTTTTTTTTAAAACCTGTCTCTGATCTGATACCATCAAGTGTGGTATCAGGGAAACAGGAAGTTTTACACAACAATGGAATAATAGAACTTTTCATTGATAAAGACCCGAAGGTCAGGTTACATTACAAGTTACAAATGCAAGAGAACCTGGAGGTCAATACATAACTCTAAACCCTAAACCCTCAAGCCATAACCCTAAACCTTCATCCAAACCCAAACCCGATCTACAGGGTAGTGATTAAGAGGAGGAGAAAGAGAGATTTTAAGATCTCATGCTCTCATTTTCCCCCACTTAACAGGATGAGGGAGGCTTGAAATGTAATCCTATGCCGCAAACTGATGGACTCTCCAATGGAGTGAGAGCGCCTTGATAGGATTTTTAAGCCAGAGCCCTAAGAAAGAGTCAAGTGGGCTCTCCAACAAAATGGTGAGTTTGATATAAGAAGATCAAATTGTTATCCGATCAAGATCGAATATCAAACTCACGCTCATTTTCGCATCGAAATTCCGATCTTTGAATTACGCTATCCGTAAAAACACACACAAGGTGCATACGATTAGGAGAAGTGTCTTCGCCATTTGCGATGCAGATCCGCCACCCACGATGGTAGAGAAGCTTAGCAACGATTGTATGAGAAATCTTTGATGACGCATTTAGAACCGCAAAAAAGGACACACAGGGTTGATTTGAGAAGATGAAATCATGGAAAAGGGTAAAAATGTTTGCCTAAGTCTCACCGAAACAAGGGTTCACCAGATACACGATTCTACAAAGAAGATATGTATGGTGAAATGAGTTATGTCGTAAAATATTGGTCCAATTTATAGAGGCTAAGCAAGGGTGCGATGCAAATTTGAGTTCTCAAAGCCTTTTAGAAAAATTTGCATCACAAGGACAAAGACATGTAGAAATCACACGAATCGATAATTGGATAAAGTTCTGGCGGATTTACATATCGAGAGTGTCGATTTATATCTCGCATGTCAAATCGCGACCAACTTAGGGAATAGAGGCTACTATTCTAGACTAAGTTTTGCAAAGAATACTTTCCAAGAATTGGCTTAATCGGCGGAGAATCGGATTAGGTCAACAAAAAATCGATTACATACAAAGTGATCAAATGAAGAAAATCACCAGCATGAAAACTTCACCAAATCGATATATATCGGTCTATATCACGGAAAGGGGAACTTCAACTTGAGGGGGAACTCACGAGAATCAAAAGTAGATGATCAAGATCAAGACATGGTCTGCAGACGAGACCGATCAAGATCAAATAAGTTAGATGAGTTCAAATGATGAAATTTAAAAACCCGAGAAGTGAAGAAAAGCTAAAGCCGAAATCGTAAGAGAAGGTTAAAAATCGAATATGAGCAAAGAGATCGATCAAGATCGACGTGATCGAGATCGAGATATGATAATGAAAATGAAGACCGACGAGATCGGGCGTGATCAAGATCGGATATGATAAACCCGATATGCTAACCTTGATATAATGACTGATGCTATGTTGATCTAAAGATGTGTTGATCGATTAGTCGAGCTAATCGGATCGAAAAGAAAGAAATCGGATAAGCAGGTAAAGTGATCTCGAGACTCGATTAAGTAAAATAAAACCGAGACTCGAAGATAGGTCAAAAGACCGAGGGTCAAGATGTCCGAAGTCGAAGAAATCAACTCGGTCATGTGAGTGTCGATATACTGATCGCACAAGGTCCATTGAAGAAGAATGAGGAGCCGAAATTTGAAGATGTAAGATCAAGACCAAAACTCAAGACTTGTAACTCTTTATTTTTTTTTTTCTTTATTTCTTTGATAAGTTCATTGTAATCAGAATCGATAACATATAATCAATGAAACTTTTATCTTTATGCTCAAAAGATAATACCTCATTATCTTTTTTTACATGTCTTTTATGTTGATATGCCCGATTGAATGTCTCTGATCCGATTGTATGCTCTCATATAAAAGAGGAAACTATATGATCTTATGAAAAAAAATTGCTTAAGTATTTAGTAATGATCTATTTAGGAAAGATTCATTATTGAAGAAATCTGCTGAATGATTTAAATTGATTAGAGATTTACCATTCTTGTAATAGGAAAAAAAACCCGACACAGTATAGGTTATATGTTTTGTAACAAGATAGGTTTTGCATCATCAAAAAAAGGAAATTGTTGGGAAATGAATTTAATAAAAAGGATTTTGATTAGATCCCAAAACCCCTGAGTATGACATGTTCAGGATAATCTTGATAGATGAGTCAGGATTCAGTTTTAGAGTGTTCAGGATATTATCTGCACCATGTATAGTCGGCAGATATAGAACGAGGTTAGTTTACGAAGACTCGTTAAATCGAGATATCAAGACTCGAAGAGATCTCGAGAACACGAAGCCTCAGAGAACTTGAAGCCTCGAGAGAACTCCAAGACTCGGAGAACACGAGACTCAGAGAACATGAAGACTCGAGAGAACACGAAGACTCGGAGAATATCAAGGCACAAGAATTACTAAAGACTCGTTAATGTCTTGAATGCTCGAGATATCCTAATGTTCCGAGGCAATCAAGTCGAGGAATATACCGTTGGAATCGGTGGACGTGGCCGAACGAGAGGAAGACAACCAACCCAAAAGTCAGCAGAACTTACAAAGAATAGTATGGATTTGAATGTGATTCTCCAATCGGTAACATTCAAATCCACACTATAAATACAAGTTCTTCCTTCATTATCGAAGGTGGATCGCGTGGAGATCATGCAAAAAATGCTACAAAGCCAAAGAGCGTTATAGTCAAAGCATTCCCACCCTAGAACACAAGTCCGTAGATATACAAATATATTCAAAGAGTGTTCTAGAACCCAACCTAAGCAACCCATTTATGTATCATAGCTTAGAGAGATTTTCCCAACCTTAAGATTGAGGCTTTAAACCATTGTAAGGAAAAATCTCACCATAGTTGGAGACAACACCAAAACCAAACCAGTGGTGAAGTGAGGTAGTTGTTAGGCAATCCCGAGTGAGGGTAATAAGTCCCGAAGAATTGTGAACTCGTTAAACATCTAAGAGTTTGAGTTAGTAAACTACGAGAGGTAGTCGAAAAACTCGTGGTCGGGTTGAGTAAATAAACTACGTGGAGTAGTCGTAAAAGCTCGAGGGCGAAGTTGAGTAAGTAAACTACTTAGAGGTAGTCGAAAAGCTCGAAGTTGATAAGGAATTTCCTAGAGAGGGAGAGTGGATGTAGGGTCGGTTGTCCGAACCACTATATATTCTTTGTTGTTTATCGCTTTTATGTTTATACTTGTCATATGCATCTAGTTATAAAACCAACACAACACATGAGCTCCAAAGTTGAAAAAATTGGTATCACTTTGTTCTCCCCTGTTTTATATGCAATCCTAAATGAAACGCGTTTTGCTTCCGTGACGCCGAAAAATAGGTTTTCCCAATTTTGACCAACAAAGATTACCTCTCGTCAATTTGGATCGATGAAAATTCACAATAAATTTTTTAATGTGTACTTTATTAGCCATGTTTTAAATACACCATTGATGATGTCTTGAGTTATTTTATTATTTTTAATTAACTATTATCGTATTATATAATATGTTTGAGTTTGAAGGGTAGATGCATGAATATGGTTGAAGAGATATTGAATTCATGTGCATTTTAGTAGATTGCACAAATATTTTTAAGAAATTTGTGATTAAAAAAAAAAAAAATAAGGGGTGATAGAAAATAAAAAAAAATGAGAAAAAGGTTTAAAAAAACGTTTTTTGGTCCGATCGATGGGTTCGATCCGATTCCAAGATAACCGAAAATCCGTTCGAACCGTACCAAAAAATGAAAAATCCGTACCGTTCCGAACCGAAGTTTTGGTACGGACACGGACACTTCAATTTTAAAATAACCGAACTTTGGTACGGACACGGATAATTTTAAATATCCGTTTTGGTCCGTACCGTGAACAGCCCTAGATAGGTGTTTCTATAATAATATAATATTATAATTAATTGCACAGTGGTGCAAATCTTGATTCTTGAGTCAATTTCAAAAGTAATAGTATTATTCAAAAAAGGCAAAAAAAAAAAAATAGTGGCATAAATTATTGAGATAATCAAGCTACGTCTTATTAGCTATTACTTTCACCAACAATAAATAGAGAAGAAGAAAAGAGATAACAAAACACTCCCAAAATATATATTTTTTCTTCTCACTATCGCAAACAACTATCATCAATGGTGTGCTCCATCCAGTCGGCTACTCAAGTTTCAGTAATTCTTGAATCAAACACAAGCACAATCACAATCACAATCAATGGACTTCCAATTCAAGTGTCCATCCTCTCCAGCAGTGAAAATCAAGAATCCGGCCAATCATTGGTCCACTACATATATGAAATTTTCTTCTTTTTTTTTTTTTTAATTGAAAAAAACAAAAAAAACCGAGTCAACAGGTTTTTTCGGTTCCTTTGGTTTAACCCGATTTTTACCGGTTCACACCGAGCCAATTCAAAATTGGAATAAACTAAAAACCGGACCCGGTGCCATGGCGGCTCCTTTTAACCCGGCAAACCGGCGGTCCATTCCGATTTTAAAAACAATCAATTTAATCAAATATCGCTAATTTTCTATAGACTAGCGTAAAAAATTCAAATTCGAGAAAAAAAAAAAAACATAGGCAAAACCATTTATTCACCAAACTATCATACTTTTTTGCTCCCAAAATTGACAAATTATGAAACGAACAACAAATATCGACATGATTATTTGACCTAAATCATCTTTGCAACAAATGACCACAAAATGCAGACTTTTTGGGGACGAAAATGTAGTGGTTCCCGTGGTTGCAGTTTTCTCCTACTTTCAGTTCCAAAGCAGAAGTTTTTTTTTTCTTCTTCTGAAGATCTCAATGTAGGTGGGTGTACGAATTTAATAGAAAAGAAATTTATTTTTCTTAACAAAAATTCATACGATGCATTTATCTCAATAATGAGACAGTGTTTAAAGTGTTAAAAACATCATCCCTAAATTATGTTCCGCCTCACGCAAAGTGTTCCTCATTTTCTTATGTACATGTATCATTAAAAAGTAGTTTTTATATTTCATAATTATATTAAAAAAAAAGAAAAGAAAATGGGGTTGGTGTACTTAAAATAAAAAATAAGAGTGGGAATTCTGAGCCTCAAGTTATCAACCAAGCCCAATGAAATCAGCCCATCAAATTTTCGTAGAAATGGTATAAACATAAACACACAGATCACACACCAACACCCAATGGTATAATCATAAGTGGTTTTTGAAACAATTTTTAGGATGTTAGAATTTATAAGATGTTTAATTATTTGGTACCTGCTCATTGAAAAAGAGGCTCCCAGCATTTGTAAGTTTGGTTTTTCCACAAATTTATACGTGCATTTGCTCATTGAACAAGAGGCTCCCAGCAAGAACTGCATTACCTCAAGGATCAAAAGATACGATAAATGCACAATTAAAGAAACGGAGGAGAAAAACTCCAAACAACACAACCACATAATCAACTTTCTTCATCTAAATTGGTGACATTCCTGGCTGTCACTTGATCTCCCTCCATATTCCCAGTCTCAAATAATCAAATCTATGATACTGATTATTCTCACTTCGTAAAAGACACTTGGATAACAGCAAAATTCACCTATTCCTCCGCTTGATACAATTCAACAAATCTTGCAGAACGCTCGTCTCCATAGTTATATTAGTATAGTTCTAGGAATTAACAGTATCTACCAAGAAACAGGTGGAAAATTGTGGTGGATCTTATAGATGGAAACAAGAAGAATAGTAATGAATTTCACTTTTTTGAATAAACTTCTTGGACATATGTATGATAGAAGACTTCAATTTCTAAACACCTCCGAATGAAGGATCTCCGATCTCCCTTCAGTAAGCTACTGATTACTGAGGGCTAGGATGATTTAATGAGAACTTGTAGATTACTGGAATCTTTTAAGCAACCATTTGAATGGGCCTGCTAAGTAACCACATAAATTTGCTCATTTTATCCATGTTGCCTATTTGCATTGCAGCTTGAATTTTTCGACTCTTGACGATTATGCATAGCACATTTAACAGATATAGAGGTAACATCAGAAAACACTATTATAATGTCCTGCACAATGCACGTCCCCAAGGAAAATAAATTTGCTAGTCCTTAAAATTCCTAAAGATTAGTATCATTACCAAATTAATCTGCACACACACTGCCAAAACCTCGGCTAAAGATGAAGCTATCTATAACAAAAGGCCCATTCCAAATGGTTGCTTAAGGATTTCCAGTAATCTATTGCATTAAACTACTAAGTAAAATGTTCTAATTGGTCTCTCATCACATCAATATTATTGGATGTTCTTCTACACAAATCCAATCAAATTCTACACTAGACAGATGATGCACAAATACTACACCTCAATTATAAGAAAGGCTGTGAGAAATCAAGTTTGACTAAAACAACATTATTCCCAATTTTACAACATTATTGATGCATATATGCAAAATGTATATTGAAATAAGCCATATCAGGCCAGCATATGAATATCTACTTCTAAGAATAAACAAAAGAAAGACTACAAAAATTCAGAGGGCAGGGTACCATCAGGCTTCTCACCATCATCACCCAAGCCTCCTTGATGCTGCAAATTCTGCAAAACCTGTGGAGTTAGAGTTCCCCATACCGCCCGCTCAAACCGTCGTTCGAATTCGAAAAAAACTGACAAACAAGCCTAGCAAGTGCCCCAAGTATCTGCAGTTGATTCTGGCAAGCATCAGCATGCATTTGCATCATCTGCTTCTCGTGCTCGATCTGCATTTCGACTATTCGCTCCTTCCATTCCATCTCTTCTTCCTCCCACTTCTCCTCTAACTTCATCCTCTGCCTCTTCTCCTGCTCCAGTTCCCTCTCCAATCGGATTCGTCTCTCGATTTCCTCTTCTCCCTAATCATCTGAGGTTCTTGAAAACTCCATTTCCTTATCACAAATCCCTTCTTCCCTCTTTTCAATTGCTTCATCATCCTAATCTCCCTCTCTTTTCTCTCTGCATCATTCTCCATTGCTCCCACCTCTCTGCCCCACTCCCTCTCCCTCTTTTTTTCCTCTCTGCTCACAATCACATCCCTCAATTCCAAAACTTTAGCACCCACAACCCTCAATCTCCTCCTTTTAAACGCCTTCTTGCATTTTTTTTTTTCCCCAAATCGAAACCCTAATTCGTTATTTCCCCTTCTTTCTCACCCCCATCACTCACCCCCAATTCAATTTCTTCCCCCCCCGTCAATTTCTTCCCCATCCTCATCAATTTCTTCCTCACTCTCAAAATCATCATCGCCCCCATCAATCCCAAATCCCAAAAAAATCCGAAACCCTACCAATCTGATTACTACTATTATCCTTAACAACAGAATCGGATAACTCAATGTCCCCAAACACTTCCTTATACTTCAAGAAATTCTCCCAGTGGATCTCCCCCATCGTCCCAATTGAACTCGTTGTTGGAGATTCTGATCTTCTGCTTCACTCCCAGATACTGGTGGCGCATGTTCTGGACCTTGATGGAGACGTCGCGCCATGACCACTTGAAGGGAAGGTGATTGGGTCTGGAAGATGGTGCAGGGTATTCACGTGGTCCGCGATGGGCTTGAACTTTTCTCGCGGGTTTTGAGCTTCGCTAGCCCCCGGAATTCAGGAGGTCGGAGTATTTCGATAGGAGAGTCTGTTCTTCGAGCTCCGACCACTTCTTGCGCTTCATATTGGATTTGGGAGCAGATTGATTTTCTGGATTTTCTCGATTAGAACTGCAGGGGGTGGTTTAAGAGATGATGAAAAACGGGGCGAAATCAGAGATGGAGTTGGGACACAAGATTTGCGGGTCAATTCTCCGTTTTTACTGGTGTTTACCCTTTTTCAACTTCAGTTTTAGGTTTTTATTCAAATTGGCACTTTTGAATTCTTATTGTAGAAATGAGATTGATTTTAAAAAATTATGTATTCAGGTGCTTCCAATGCCTTGTTCATAGAATCACCGTTTTTTTTTTTGAAACCAGAAATAAGATAAATAAATAAATAAATAAATAAGATCTGGACCAACACCCCGAGAGGGTGTCACAAGACTAGACTCCAAAAGCGGCGGGGAGAGTCACACGCAACCTCAAGAGAACAAGGACTACCTAACAAGCAACAAGGAAGCCCCACCACAAGCCAAACGAGGTTCACAGAGTCACACAACCCCAAAATAGGGCCGAAAAAAATATATGGAAAATCGGGCATCCCCAAAGAACAGATATCTGTCGACACCACAAAGTGGGTCGAGACAAAAAAAGACAAATCCACAGAGGGGGAAGCAACACATAACAAAGACTAGAAAGTCACAAATCCAATTTAATAAAGACGTAGAGGACATCTTTGACACCGTGGATTTAATCTTCTTCACAACAAAGATCACGGTTGAAAGTGGTAGAGTCAAAAACAGTTGTATTCCTTACTTTCCAAACACGATAGATTGTGCACATGAAGCGCAAGTAACCGGCACGGACCATCACGACCCCAACACCGTGTTCTTTTTTTTCACCATTTGATTGGCGGCTATAAATTGTGGTCATAGATCCGATATTCCAAGCCAACTTCTAATCTCATCCCAAATCGCACAAGTATACGCAATTGAAAAAAGATGAAGTGAGGATTGTGTTCGATTTACAAAGGGGACATACCTTCTCAATATCAAGATAGGGAGGTTGTCTCTAGTTCTGAATTTATTCCAAAGAGCCCAACCACACAATGAAGAAAGAGAATTTCGGGGTATGAATCCGCTTCCAAATCATGCTCTTTCTTTCAAGGGTTTTAACTCATGTTCGTAATCTATCAAAAAAAATCAAAGACCCGATGTCAAGTCCTTTGGGAGAGGGCAAACTGAGAGAGCAAATCAATAAGAGCACGAGAACCCCTATACATAGTACAAAGATGGTCAATGCATAATACCCGTCGCTTTGAAATGGGAATCCCGAAAAAGAGGATTCCACACCCAAACGTAATCATTAAAGTAAATATGGTGGACCCATTTGATCCACAAAGGAATCGGTTTTCAAATGCAAGATTCCAAAGGATACTTAGATAAGGAGGGCGCTATTCCAAGATTCGCATCTCGAATACCTGACCACCTTCATCCTTTGGGAGACAGATAGTTTTTCCCACCCCACAAGTGGCCTCTTTCCACTCCAAAGAAATGCCCCCGCAAAGTTTAATAATACGATTAATAACAACATTAGGAAGAGGGAAAATCAGAATCCAAAAGCACCGAACCCCCCTGAATGACCAGAGCGAATAACGAGCTCCATACGGCTGCAAGAGAAAAAAGAGTGTTTGTTGTCCAAGAACAAATGTATGATGTAATACGATTCAAAAGAGGAAAAGAATGCACCACATTCGCTTTGGGCAGCCAAAGGCACTCTAAGATGGGGACGGGGAAAGACCCCGAGGATAATCCAACAACTCCAAAATGTCATCCAAGTCCCTACCATATAAACTGCGCAAAAGATGTTAGACTTTGAAGCATTAATACCTGCCGTATGGCTTTGAACGTGTCTGCAAAGTTAACCAAAATATGAATAGAGGAGATCACCCCTAGCAAATAACATAAGGTCATCAAGAAAAAAAGATGGGTTATTCAAATCAAAGACATTTAGGGTGGTAATTAAAATCGGTGTTATCACCCTACTCTTCAACAATCTAGAAAAGTAATCCGCAAAGAAAGAATAAAAGGGATTTGAGACATGGGGTCACCCCTCTGCTAAGACCCTCTTGCTGCGCAAAAAGAAACCCGTTAGGAACCATTAAGAGCAAAGGAAAAGTAGGAGTAGAAACACACTTCATAACTCACCCTACAAAGATGGGAGGAAAACTCAACCCCACAAGAACCTCACGCAAAAACGACCAAGACATGTTGTCATAAGCCTTTTGAAGGTCAACTTTGATAAGACATCTAGGAGAGGAGCGCTAAACATACCCTCAGAGAAGTTCTTGAGATAGAAATATATTATCACTCATGCTTCTACCACTCACAAAGGTCATTTCGAGCTTTATCAACAAGTAATGGAAGAATGGGGGCAAGCCTATCAGAAATGATTTTCGTAATTGCTTTATAAATCACATTACAGCAAGCAATAGGTCTAAAATCAGCAACAGAGACAGAATGGGTAGTTTTGGGGACAAGAGAAATGATAGTATGATTAATTTGCTTTAAAATCCTACCATTTTGGAAAAATTCAAGCACAAACCTCAAAGAACATGACTACCCAACCTCCACGAATTTTTGAAAAAACCTGAAGAAAAGCCATCAGGACCCGGAGCCTTATCATCCCCAATATAAAAAATAATATGTTTAACCTCGGAAGGTAGTATGGGACGAATGAGGTTTACGATATCACAATCAGAAAGGCGAGGGCCACACGAAAAGATGTATGATCAATCGAAATTAGACTCCACACCAAAAAGCGTCGAGTAAAACCCTCAAATTCACTAGCCACTTGTTTGAGGTAATGGTAGTAACCCCATTTCGCGATGGAGGAAATGTAATTCCGACCACGATTCCTCTTCACAATGCTATGAAATTTTTTTGTATTTTTGTCACTTTTGGTGAGAAAATCACACTTAGCCTTCTGGGACAAGAAACTTCTTTCGCTCAAAATGAAGCCTTTAGCAGAAGGGCCTCGACATTCTCACGGGCGACGTAGAGTCAAAATGATCCCGCCGGCCGAAGTAGTTGATTTTGCTCAAGTTCAAGAAGGACAACCCTAACTCTCAAGTGATGTGAGAGAAATGCAAATTATCAAGGGATTTCAAATCACCTTTTAAAAATTTTAACTTTTGACAAAGAGTAAACCGGGAGGTACCATAGATGTTAGTACCCTACCCACATCGTAGACCGAGGGGATAAAATCGGGATGAGGGCCCACATATTAAAAAATTTGAAAGTTTTTTTTCCCCAAAGCGCTATGTTTAAGAATAGAAACAACAATAGGAGAATGATCCGAAAGACAACCTGAAGGCAAAGCCTCAAAGAGAAAGGTAGAAGAGCATTTGCATGCAAAACAGATTGACAAGAGCCTGTCACAATTTTGGACCACACCTCATTATTGTTCCAAGTGAAGAAACAACTGTAAGATTGAACATCACTCAAACCTAAGGCAAGACAGTATCCGAAAAATCCTTCATCTCATAAGCAAAGGACACGTGCACCCTAATCCTTTCCTCGAGAGCTTTTATTGAATTAAAATCCCCAAGGATCGGCCAGGTTTTCGATTGCGACTCACCGATCCGGGCGAGAGATTCTAAAGATCACGACATTAACCACGTTGTTGAAACCATACACAACAAGAATTCGAAAAAAACATCGTTTCTACAAAACAATTTTGCAATGCACATATTGAGAGACATAGAAATCACATATAAATCAATTTTGGAAGGGTTCCATAAGATTAAGATCTACCCCCCGGATGATATCGAAGTTATTCACTTGATCCCATCTAGGAAGGTGTTTTCTCATCAAGAAATCCAACATAGGGAGTTTCAATTTGGTTTCAACAACACCCAAAAATCCAAATTATGTTTTCTTAAAAAATTAGGCAAACATTTTTGCTTAAATCACGGGATTAAGCCTAATATTCCAAAAGAATCCGCATAACGAAGAAAGGAAAAAAGTGGGGGACCTAATGGTAAGAACGACGCCCACCATTGCCAACGTGGGGTTGCCGCCACGTTTGTTTATGTAATGATATGGTGCGCTTCACTAAGCTTACCTAATGGGAGCCGTAGTGTATATATAGATACATATTGTATCTAAATGTGGTGTTGTCATGAAGAGTGTCTAGTGTAGCCCAAGGGTGTGTTTGAAATCTTAAAAAGCAAACTTCCGGAAGATTTATTTTCAAAGTTATGAGAAAACTTTAACTATTTTAAGTGTTTAAAACACACCCTAACAAACACACCTAGTCTTTTTAAAAAAGGCACCAGATTTGGTGGCCCTTTGCTTTTCAAAAAGCGCACCAGGATTGTCATCCACTTTACCATAATATATTATATGTTACGTTACCATATTATGTTCTATATTTAGGGTCCATTTGGTAGGTCTTATTATGGCTCAAATAGTGGTTAATACTAATTTAGCAGACCACTTGGTAGCCCAAATTAAGCCCATAAAAATTAGTATTGACCCGGTTTTTATGCGGCCTCTCCGGAACGTTATACTGCTATTTCACTGTTGCCTTCCACACAATTTCATCCCACCACCTCCGTGGTTTTCGGTAAGTAAAACTTCACAGTACAATTTGAGGTCCAAATTACCCTCCCAAATTACATGTACTCTGCGCAGCGGGATCGAGATTTCCATTTCATTTCCTTCTCATTTCGTCGGTAGGATTTATACTGATGGCGTTTTTCAGTTCGCCGCCGGACAAGGCGTCGCGCCTTTGCCGGCGCCGATTCCTCCTTCCAACGACGGTGAGTTAGATTTATTATTGAATCGCTTGTTTTTTTTTTTTCATTTTAAGGTTTATGGTTTTTTAGATTTTGATTGAGAAAATCGCTGTGATTTTATGATTTGGTATTGCAGGATCCCGGCGGAAGTCCTCCTGGAAGAACCCCGATGGTCGCCGCATCTCCGCCACCAAAAGGGACGACGCCGTCGCCCAGCTCTAAACCACCCGAGACAATGTTCTCGCCGATAAACCGAAGTTTGATGATGTCGCGTCGCGAGTCTCTGACTGCAGCTCAGCCAAGCGCGGTGGTGATCTAGGTATGGGTTTTGTATTATTTTCCAGTGTGGTTATTTTGATATTCTGATCTCTTTGTTTTTCACTTGATGGGGGATGTACTCAGTTTGATTTGTTGCGAGTATTGTATGCTTTGACAATTTATTGCTCCAGTTCCTTGTAGAATAGTATTTTGAAATTTCAGAGTAACCTTAATGTTGAAACTTAGTTTGAAATAATTTGAGCAAGTAATTGTGAGAAGATTAACATATGTGTTTTATGGAAAGACATGTGAAAAAAAATCTTCTGTAGTGGATCAGTTGCGTTCCCAGCTCCCTTGTAGCTGATTTGTATGATATTCTTATATAGTTGATCCATTGTGTAAGAGTTCAATCTCTAAATGTTCCTGTTCTGCTGTAGTTATACTTCCAATTCAGCTGTAGAATGTTTTTAGCTCAAGATGTGATAAAGATGGAGTCTAGTGTGCTTAAATCTCTTAGTTTTGAAATGGGAAATCCCACTGCGAAGACATTTCTTAGGTCAATATGTGTTGATGTTTGTACTTTGCTCTGATCATTGTATTCTTAGTTTGTTTGGCTAAAAGGCTTTTGCATTCTTATTGGGATTGCATACGATTTACCAAGGTAGCTCAAGAAGATGATAATGAGGTGAAATTATGCTGAAAAATCACTTGTGTTATTTTTAATTAAAGAGTTGAAAGTGATAAGGATGCTTACATTGTCTAATTTGTTTTCTACAGAGTAATAGTTTGCAGTTGGAGTTCTACAAAGTAATAGTTTGCAGTTGCACATGTTTGGTTATATAGAACTAGATTGGTGGCTGGATCTTCAAGAAAATTGTTGTCTTGGTCTTTCTTGTATCCCAATTAGATAGGATGGATTTTGCATAATAGAATGATATATTAAAATTTTACACAAGCATGTATAATGGTGCTCTGCAAATTTTCCTTTACTTCAGCATCAATTTTCACGAATTTCTCATATTGTTCAGTCTTTGATTTATGTTGATATATTGGTTGAAGGTTTTGAAATGGAATTTTCAATTACAGAAATTAATATTGGGAACAGAATTAGTGGGTTCTTCACAGATGTGCAAGAATTTTGGGAACAATATATCAAACATAAACATGATTATTATTAATATCACATATTAGCCCACAATTAAAAAAATGAGGCTTTTATGTTTTAAAGATATTAAATTGGACATTTCAATTAAATCCAAATCTAAACATGCTTATTACTACGCACTGCCGATTTCTCGCAAATTTTATACGATTTATTACATCCTACTGGTTTTTACGTTGACACTCGTATTACATTTATCAAAACGACGTAATACTACCAACCCATATTATATTATACTTAATTTTCTTTATCTCTATATTAATTTCATACCCCTACCAAATGGGGCCTTACGTTACTGAGATTGTGTTCATAATTTTGACCGAAAAAAATAATTCACAATAAAAGTACATGTAATTATAAAATCAACTATTAAAATAAATTTAAGACTCACATTCAAGGCATACATGTGCAAACTCAATCCCGTGGTCTCAGACAACACACATTGTAGATCATAGAAATCGATCATATGATCGACACGAATAGCTCCAACGATAACCCGCAAGATTTGACAAAAATTCGATGCCACTCGAGCTTGCCATATCTTAAAAAAACAAACGATTTTAGGAACAAATATAAATTAATTTAATATTTTTAAAACTACTACTCACAATTTTTCAAAAAAAAAAAATATTAAAATTTACAAACATGCCTTTAATCCCGAGATCGAGTACCAATTTGGTTATTTTTTTTACTGAATTATTCGAACTTCGTAAACTTTTTTCCTGAATTATTATTTGTGATGGTATCTATCTTAACCAGCATACAGTAGCATATGAGCATACCATATCTTTTTTTTTTTTTATGTACTTTTCTCTTCTTTTAATATCTTTAAATTTTTTATCTCTTATATCTCTTTCTTAATTATTCTTTCAAATTTCAATATATAATTCTTATATGTATTTTTAATAAATACATTTATATGGCGCAACCTTATTACTACATTCGTATATGTACTTTAATTATTTTTTATGTGCATTTTTTATTCCAATGTGTTTTTAAAAGTAATATAAATATATTTTTACATTAATTTGTATATTTATATGGAGCAACCTTGTTACTACAATAAGAAAACTACAGATTTTTTTACTATATTCAGGTCCTCCTACTTTTAAAATATGAGAAATATGTCCCTCAACTAATAAATCAGGACATATGTATTAAATCACTCCAACAGCATATATAGTAGTTCATCTTTATAAATCACATTCTTTTTATTGAGTTACAATACGTTAATTTTAAGCAATCGAGTTTGACCAATTGGCTAGAGCATAACAATATATGTATCAACTCACTTACACAAATATATTAAAATTAGGACTTTCTATTTGACCGGATTTATCTGGCCGATAAGGGTATTCGAATTTTTGGGTGATTAATTAATTTGTATATTTTTAAAAGTAATATAAATAATTTGTATATCTAAATAATTTTTTAAGAATATATTTTTACAATAAGAATTTTTTAAGAACCAAACTTATTTTTAAATATTTTTCACTTTACTCTTAACTCATTACTACTAGTACTATGTAACCATACCTAAAAGTTGTTTCAACTTTTTTTAATTGAGGAGCATTTCCATTTTCCGTTTTGGTTCCAATTATGAAGAAATAAATACGATTAAATTTGTAAGCAAAAGATCTATGCAATTCGTCCAATATTCCAGTTTTTAGCTTTTCTTTTTTTCTTTTCACTACTTTTAATATTTCCTTGTTCGCTTAAGCGTTTAATATTTTTTTTCGATAAAAAATATTATACAAAACATAAAAATATTCACATATTGCAAGTGAGCGATTTCAAATTAGCAATAACCCGCTCACTTCCCATTAACAACTAAAAAATTAAAAAAGCAACATATAACAAGAATATCCACCTTAACGAGCTATTAAAACATAATTAATTAATCACTTTATATTTTTCTTAATAAAAAAATATACGAAATATATTTAAACTAAAAATAAAAAATACCTTAATTGCCGAAAAATCTCAATGCACGGTCTTTGAGTCAATCTATCGTGTTGAATCACCACATAAGCACAATACCTAAAATACAAAAATAATATAAATAAATATTCTAAAAAATATAACAAAAAAAAATATATATATATATATATATATATATATATATAATTTGTTTAAACGTAAAAATCCTACTCTTATGTGAAAATGGACCATAAGTAGTAGAAGAGTGTGGTGATGGAGACAATTATTTGGGTGGTGTAGTGATGATATATATATGTTAAAGAACAAGTGTAAAAGTCAACTGTGTATAAGATTGGTGGACGGATGGAGTATTTGATACTTGATTCTTATTTCTTCAAAAAAAAAAATTATGTTCAATAGAGATATTAAATAAATTGAATATATATTTATATTTAGTGCAGTTAAAGTTCGTCTCAAGCTCAATAATAAAAGATAAAATAAATGTACAAATATCAATCTTTTCGAGCTCGTGTTCAATTTGATTAAATCTCATTCAAGCTAATTGAATTAATTATCAAACAAATTCAAACATCATTTGAAAACTCGATAATATTTTAAAACATGAACTACTGACCGTTCAATTGGATTTGACTGATTTATTGTTGAAATGGGTGTTCATCAAATAATTAGACAACGAACTAGATTATTCGGTGTCCATCAAACAATTAGAATAGACCAATAGTTGGTCAATGGGGAAGTCCTTTGCGACAATTCGTGAGAATAGAAATCAAGTGACAATTTGTTGAATCGATGTCAGTTTTGGACAAATCAATTCGTGAGCATCGCTTACTGCCTAAAGAAAAGAAAAAAAAATATAAGAAAATGTAAACTCCCAACTAGGAAATTTGTTGAGTATTGACTTATTGTACTCGAACAAATGCTGGGAATTTTATACAAAAAAAAATAAATCATCGGTAGATAAGAGTGAAGAATTTAAAAATAGATAGTCGATAGCGGATTCAAACCATCTAACTCCTAGGCCGCCAAGTGGAGACTAATCGATCTTAATTTTTATTATATTTTTTCATCTAAATGAATTTCATCTACTATATACACTTCAAAATTAATGAATAAATTCATTATTTAACACCCAAATCAAGATAGCAATTCAAACTCATTTTCAAATTCATTATCCATTATAGAGTACAAGAAAATTAATTTGATAAAAAAACTAATGGTGCACTTGATATGACTTAAGAATTGTAATAGAATCGTTGAGAGGTCAATCATTAAGGATTATTGATTGCGTTGTTATTGTTTGGTTAGAATATCAATAATGAAATTAAACGACAAATCTCAATAATTCAATATAAAAACATGAAATTGAAATTACAAGTTGAATTTCTTTGAATTTGAAGGTGGAATATTACGTCCAATCTCTACGATTTGTTCATCATTGTCTTAATCTTGTATGGAGTTGAAGTGGTGGATTTGAGACATCAATCCAAGACTTGATGTCTTATTTTGAATTGATCACCGCATTTCGAATATTTACGACTTAACGTTTTCAAATTTGATGAAGAACGATCTTTTAAATCTTCGAGTATTTGATGAAGATCTTCTAATCTTGAAGGGTTGAACGAAGAACGCCTTTGATGAGAAATGCCAAATCGGAGGGCTCAACACCTTGATCTCGGATTCCGACTCATTTCTTCGAGGGCTTGCACGAAGAGCACTTAAACGATGATGAACGCCTTCAATCTTCAAGGCTTGAAGAACGCCCGAGGTCTTCAAGAATGCGGGATGAAGATCTTCTTTTTCTCGAGGAGAAACGCCGATGAGTGATTTTGAGCCTTGATCTCAATCAAACATCGTTTACGGATGCTTGCACGAAGAATGCTTTTTGAATTCTTTAAGAACGTCCGATCTTTGCAGAAATTAAAGTCTTGAATCTTCGGGTTGGAGATGATATTCCTTGACATATTATATCTTTAGCTCGGAAGCATCAATATGTTTAGTGTTTATGCTTTGAGCCTCAAAAAAAAAATATATTGTTCAAATCTCTACATTTTTAAAAATGGGGTTAAACCCAATACGGACCTACCGGTGAATATAAAGCCAGTCCTAATAGATAGAAACCGCTATTGACCGCCTATCAAAACCGGAAAAAACGTTCGAAAACCGTGAAACTGAACCCGCAATCGGTTTTCAACAAAACCAAAAAAAAAAAAAAGGAAGCGTCCGTCACACGGCCTTTCAAGGAACCTCGGTGCCCTATTCACGACCTCACCGATCTCCGCCCTCCAGAGACGCAAAAGCCTTGGTAGGCGGCGACCTTTCGTGGCGGGAAGACGGTTGAAATTGAGGCTACCCTCAAGATTCAGAGAGGGTGTGCGCTTGGCTGGTGTGAGGGAGATGGTCAGATGCGGCGGACTTGGCCGGGGCGGTGGTGGTATGGCATTAAAATGGTGAATTTAGGGTTTGGAGTTTTTGGCCTTTATCACTTCTCCGCTCTCTTCCTAAGTTTGCATAAAGGACGAATCAAGTTTTCTACTTTTCTTGGCCTTTTATTCTTGAAGTGTTTAGGGCATTTTATTCTTAAATGTTTATGGGGATAGAGAGGAGGGCGGTGGAGAGGAGAGGAGAAAGCAAATAAAATGACTTTTTTTTTTTCTCTATGTAAATGGGTTTTAGCCGTTTGGGGAAGGGATTAATTAGAGATATATATGAAAGTGAGAAAGTGAGAAACCGAGAGAGATGATTTTGACTTTTGAGTGAGTGGGGATTTTTTTCTTGGGGTTAGTCTTTTAGTTAGATTTATCATTTATGCATACTATATTATATATATATATATATATATATATAATATTTATTATGACGCCACACAATTAATCGGTCCAACCTGTCCGACGGTCCAAACTTTTTTTTGGGGTCGTCCAGCTCAACTTCCGGTTCCGATTTTTAAAACATAGGTTCAAATGCTTTAAAGATGTGAGTGAAAATGTCTCTCAATTGAACTGACGGTTATTGAATAAGTATTTATGCTTATAAAATATAACCAATAAATTATTTATAAACGTAGATAAACAAACAAGGTGTCCGCCACACTCCATTGAAATATAAATTCACATTTTAAAATTTTCAGCATCTTTTCTAAATGGGGGGTTGAATCAACCTGCGATTTAAACCATTCAAGGTTGGGTTACACGAATATGTAGTTTAAAAAGAATTCTACAATCACCTTTTATTAAGTACATAATATTATTAGTTGAGAATTATAATCTTCAAATTGAATTTAACAGACTATATAATTAATATAATAAAGATGTCACAATTATAAATACAGATATATTGGCTTATAATAAACTGAAGAGGGCACAACATAGATGGAAAAAAGCGGCTCAACGTGTATCACTAAAGCCCATTAATAAAAAAAAATGGCCCAACTTATAAGATAAATCGCAAACGATTGGATTACTTTATGGGTCAAGCCCCAAGACCCAATTAGTTTTAGGTATAAAGATTTTTTATAATTAGTACCAGGTTCAAAATAATCCCTAAAAAATTAGTACCGCTCAAAATAAATTTTAAAAACCTTTATTTTTTATTTTTTGAAATTACATTCACGTGACTCATTTTGTGGTCAAACTCAACAACAAAAACGACGATCCAACATTCAAATTCCTCCATCTCACACACCCCAAGATTCAAACTCTTCTATCTCACACGCAACCACAAAAATCCCACCCCCAAAACACAAAATCTAAACCGAAGACCCACCGCCGCCAGAAATCCAGATCGGCATTTACGACGCCCTACCTCAAAAAAAAATCCAGATCGATGATGCCCCGCCTCCCCACGCCACGATTTGTGAAATAAACATAAAATTCATATTAAACATACTTCAAAAATTACACATTCATAAAAAATTTAATAAAGAAGAAAAATATTATAATTTGAAATTTTCATATCAAAAATTGAAAAACCGCAAAATTTTATGTATCTAAAAATCTTAAATTTACATATCATCTTCTAAAAATCTAAAAATTACATACTTTCATCATCATTTTTTTATATGCACATGTTAATCAAATATACACAATACGTTTCATCAAAATCTAAAAAAAAAAAAAAAAAAAATATCGATTCAGATTGCTACAACCATCATCCATCTCCAAATAAACAAAAGAAAATCCAAATTGGCACCATCTTCATACATCTCCAACTTCAACTGAAAATAAAACAATCGGAGAGATGTCCGCCATCCGCCTACTCTGACAACCACCACTATAACAAGATTCATCCAAAAAAATCAAACAAACAAACAACATAAATTTGAACCGTGATCTATCCATTTTGAACCAAAAAAAATAGAAAAAAAATTCAAAAATCAAACACAACCAAAAACCGATTGAATTCTTCATCGTCCTTTCAATGGAGACGCCTTGATAATAAATCCAGCCGCGCACCACCAAAAAATCGCCCCAACCAAGGGCATTTTGGCTCACAAACAATCGCCCAAACAATCCCTCAAAATTATACAGATTTCAACACACCAAAAAATTGGGGGCACTCACGATCACGGACTCACAGGCAGAGGCCGTGGCCGACGCTCGATCCCGGGGGCGCCTGAGGAGAGGGTGTGGTGGTGGAAGGGTTTTGTGGTTGAGGGGTTGGGACTGCCAACACACCCAAAAACTTGGGCCCTTTCGATCACGGACTCAAGAGAGAGTGGCCGAAGACGGAGGGAGAGGGGTGTGAAGGTGGTGGTGGAGCATTGGCTTTGAGAGAGAGGAAGAGAGAGAGAAGAGGAGAGGAATAGATGAATGACTGTAACGTGTGATGTTTGTGGGTTAATGGGTCAGTGAGAAGAAAAGTGTATTGTGGGTATTGTCTATTAGATTTTGCGGCGAGGAGTAATTATAAAAGCAACTTGCATCTAAGAGTCACGTGTATGAGATTTTTGTACCAGAACATAATTTTCTCAATCGTAAACCCACTACTTCCCCACATTTGGGCATTCCCATTGCTTCATCAAGAATATGACATTTTCTAGACCCATATTTTCCAAAATTATTCAATCACTTCTTTGAAAGTAAAAAAGGTCATTGGAAGGTAAACTGGGCAGGAAAATCCTAATATTTTCATTTTCTCAAACAAATAATTATATATTATATATTATGAAAATAGTAAAATAGAGATTTAGACGTACATATAATTATTATATTTTACATTTCCCCTCAATTATTATACTCCTTCCATCCCTCAAAAATATAATTACATATTTTTTCGCACAGATTAAAAAATAAAAAATTATAATTAAAACATTAAAATTTTACTTAATTTTTCTATTTTATCTTTGTGTTTACTAGTTTTTTAGGATACTTATTAGTAATAATAATAGTAGTTAAAAATGAAAATCAACATTTAATGAAAAATTGAAAATAAGTCTATTTTTACGGAATCTAGTGAAGATAATTTTAGGGATGGTCTCATCAGCCACATCCACCCCCATAAAATATCTAGACAACAATTTTCACACAATTTCGTATAAATTACAATCACATTATTTTTTCCTACTTTTCTTTTACACTTTTTTTTTATGGCTTTACACTCTTTTTCTCTCTCATTCTTTTTTTAATCAATTTATTATCATCTCCTAATTTTTTTACACCCACTATTTAACAATAATAAAAAAAATGCAATATCACTTTCTATTTGACATAAAACTTAATTCATCTCTAATATTTCATCTTTAACCAAATACATAATTACTATTCTTTATATTATTCCTATCCATGTCCATATTTTTTCCATCCCCATCCCAATTCCTATCTCATCCACTGCCATTTATAACCAAACACGACTTTAATATAATTTCCCAATTAAACCCTAAACTAATTAATAAGGTTGCACTTATGGTTAACGACGCACCTCATAACCCTAACATAGAGACACATTTGCATGATGGTAAAAATAAAATATAATTTAAATGTTGATATTTTAACATTTTTTAAAGTAATAATGGTGTTAATTTATTAATGAGTGAATCTCATATGCATCTAGGTGCATTACAAAACTCATAATGCATTTGTAAAACATAATATTTATTATATCAAAAATTTAATTGCTTATATTGAATCGCCAGAATTATTTTTCCATATTAATAATTACACTATTCAATGTAAAATAAATCAAGGCGTCTTCAAAGATAATAAATTATATATTTATAAACGATTTATGTAAAAGACAATCAAACACCTATATGTTTTATTAATTAATGCTAGTTGTCTTTTAGTTTTTACATATGGAGCTCGTTTGTTTTAGTGGTATGGATATTTAAAAATATATGAAAATCACGTTGCGATACATTTTATTTACCTACGTGATATATTTGACTTTTTCAAATTGCTTATATGACGATTCAAATTACGATTTATTTTATTTCAACCGTTTGTTAAGATCGATAAAAAAACGAGAATTCACTGATAAATATTAATTTGACTATTATACCTTATATATATATATTTTTTCCCACAATGAATTAAAAAGTTATTTAGATCAATTAACACCATGATAAATGCTTTGTATCATAAATATCAATCTTTGAGGTGGAATCAGATAATCACGCCAAAACGAGAAAAAAGAAATGCGCTTTCCGCCCGTTGAAAAACCATCAAACATAAAACAAACATGAAAAAGAGGATATAATATGTTTTTCTTCTTTTTTCCTTTCCCATGAACAAAATCTGCTCACAGATACTAAGTTTTTTTTTTTTTTTGATAATATGGTGTATACTAAGTTGAGTTTCCTATATTGCCCTTGCAAAATGCATCCGATTCAGCACCCAGTCAAAAACACGCAACCAAAAAATCCTTCATTCTACATTCGATTATTTAATTTATTAATCAATTTCTGCAGCGATTGCAAGAAACCCCGCAAACCTTCATCATATACGTAACCTTAATCATATTCGCAATCAGATTAAACCTCTCACATGTTTTTTATGATAAAGTCTGAATTCATTCGTAGTACATTCCAATTCCAACCAAAAAACTCTACCAAAGTTTCTACATTTTCAGGTGGATTATTCTCCTCTCGCGTTAAGCTGTGTTTCTACATTAATTCATGTTAAATGCGTATTTATTTGTGTGTTTTGGATGTGAATTTTTAGGTCGAGGAGAAGCATAAAGAAGTGGGTTATGGCGCTGCCACCGGTTTTGGTTTAGCGTTGCCGTCGGAGACGGGTAGGATTCTTAGTATTCAGTCTCATACTGTTCAGGTATCTCTGCTCAATGATGATTTCAAAGAATTTTTTTTGTTCTAGATTTTCTTGTTTTAATGGGATGCTTAGAGCTATTTGAATCTCTTTAGTGACTGTTAAAAATTACTGTGATAGAAAAATATATAGTTGAGTATTATATGGGTTTGATCTGCAAAAAATCTCTTTGCTTTTCAGCTAGTAGTGTGTTTAAATTTTGCATTCTTAATTTTTCATAGGTGTTTGCTTGAAAATTTTCAGTGGATTGCAATGCATGTTCTCATGCCCCACATATACTTGATTGATTTTTTGTTGTCATTGCTTGTTTGACATTCATAATGATTGGGAAGACAAATAATTAAAATACCTCTTACGTTTATGAGAGATCAATTATTATTGGAAAGCAAATGATGGGCTCCATATTAGGCTGATCTTTACTGAATATTCTTATTTTGTTATTCTTTTAGTTGATTTATTTTTATATTTTTGCTGGTTTCATCACCCAAGTGCTTGATGCAACTTCTTATTCTCAATTGGCCAGTCATTAACGTAAGGCGTTTCCACTGTAGGGAGGCAAGTAAATAAATCATTGTTTTCCTTCAGTTACTTGATATGAGTGTCAATTTCATAAATCATGGCAGGGTTATATCAATGATCTAACTGAAATATCAAAAGAAAGTCACCCAGAATCTAAAATACACAAAATATAGAGAGCAGAAGACCCAGAATTACACTCTGGTAAAGTAGGCAAAATCTTAGTTTGTAAAGGAAAATCTGAATGAGACCAACTTTGAGATTGATACCTTGGAAGCTAATAATACCTTTCATCTGTTGCCAGTTTTGTTTATTTAATGTTAAGATTATTTCGTTAACGTAATAATTTGTTGATTAAATAAATATGATTTAGAGGAAGAGCAATAACATTGGTTTTAAATTTCATATGATTATTTTGGTAAATAACCTGAACTAATACATTTTTTTTGTAAGTTGCTTTATTCATGATCAACTTCTGATGTTGTTCAAGAGTTGTCAGATTATATAAAGTCATTTGTTACAGCAGTTAATTAATGTCTATACACTCCAACTGTACCACATTAAAATGAATATCTTGGCTGCTTCTGGAGAAGGCGACGAGTGTATACAACACTGTTTTAAGCAGGTTCTGGATAGATTTTCCGCTGGTAGAGGAAAGGCACTGATTTTAGAAAACCGCATTTAGTAATATGACACTTATTATAAACAGGATAAAAAATTTAGGTATATATATGGATCATTATGTTAGAATCCTATATCCGATTATTAATATAGAATTATATAGAAATTTACAAAATCATATAAAGACTTTATGATCATTCAATCATAAACCTAATGATCAAACCATAATCAGAGTTGTAAAAGAAGTGAATAATTTACCAAGAAATGAGATAGTTGAAGTTCACACTATTTTTAGATAGAGCAAAAGGCAATCAAACTGAATTTATGTGTATTAGGCGATGGGTTGAAGAGAGTTACAGAGAGAACAAAAACACTGCAAAATGATAATAAATACAGAAAATCTACGATTTGAGGAAAGAGTGATATCAAAACCATTAGTGGAATAAAATAAGAATGAGATCAAAGTTTTAGGACTATTTTTATATTTAAATCTATGGATCCATAATATCAAATTAAACCATGATAATTTGATGATTTAACTTTGATATTAAAAAATTAAAAAACGGAATGATGCAAAAAACTTTCAACCAAAATTGGCACTGATGAACAAAATTGAATTTAGTTCATATTCGATTATAGTTCAAAGCAGATCAAATTCAAACAGTCAGATTTAATAATTATTTACAGGATGATGATTTACATGACCCACCAAAGACTTTATCATCACAAGATGCTCTCACGAGTGAACCATTTTTAGATGGATTATAAGGGGGAAGACATTCTCCTGAGTGGCTGATTAACTGTCCTTTACTGGTGTCAAGTATCCAGTGTTAGTGAAGGATATTCTGGTCTGAATGATTGAAGATTCAAGTATAATTAAAAATATGATATAATATATATCATTTCAATTATTAATAAAGTAATCAAACTATATTCCTGAATAAATCATTCAACCATATTATTGTTGAAACTTAATTTTCTAAAGATCAACGAATAAAAACATTGCCTGTAGAGGGATTTTTGTATTAGAGTCCTGATTTATTTTACTGCTTTAGGAAAAAGTTTTATTGGTTCATAAAAAGGCAGTGAACAACCACAGCAGTAGGTTATACTTGATCTGTCCAAGTTTCTTTGATGACATTTAAAGTGTAGAACCATAGATAGAATTATATTGGTTCACTTAAAAGTTTGAGTTATTTAATACTTCATTCATCACTTTTTTGACTTTATTTAAAAAGTAAATATATCTTAGTAATTATTCATATTTGCTTAATTTATTTTTACCACCACTCTTATGAAACCAAATAATAGATCACTAGATTAAATATACACTTCCATATCGACTTATTTTTGATTATGTGTTGTTGTAACTTGTTCTGAATAGGTCACCAGAGCTTATGATTCTCAAATCAATTTGTGAGGGCTTAGAATCACATTTCAGGGTATTCAATTGCTGCACATTAAAAAATTCACAAAGTGTTAATCTATATATATATATATATATATCTGATGATTATATGTTATGAGTCTTATTTTAACTCCACCATAGATCATTTCATTGGGCTCAAGTAGTTTTTCTCAGTTCAGGATTGCAACCGGAGCAAGATGGCAGTGCAAGCCAGTAATATTCTTCATGATGAATTTAGATTCAATATTTAAATCTTAAAAAAGATTAATCATTTCAACCTGCTGGTCCATTGATCTCATACAACCTAAGAATTCCAAATTGCTAGACACACATTTTCTAAAGACAATGCTATTAAAACATAAGATATTTCTTTTTTTAATGATGAACTGTAATTTATTGTGTACAACTGAACCACTGATCGACCATGTTATTAGAACCCTATGTATATAAGGTTTTTCATAGCCTTGGATTTAGATCACTTCCATTTCAAAATGGGGAACACCTTGCACACCTACAGCAATATTTTGTGCTTCAACATCTTTCATATTTTAATTGTTTCCAGTTCTGAAGTTAGTGAAGTTAAAGGATTCCCTGAATGTTCCATCGATTGGAATAATAGTATTAATGCTGTTGCCAGGTAAATATTCACATTCTCCTTTAACAACCTTTAACAGAACTTTATCCCAAAATTATTTCAATGGTGTTATGTTTTAATATTGTCAGAATGTCTTCCCTCCATTCAGATGGTGTAATAGAACAGAGATCTTAATCAGACTTTGTTGGATAAACATCAAAGCCAGTCAGGTCACGAAAATATGTTACACTTTATTTTTTCTTAAGGCAGGAAGACCGATGAATTTTGCTGTCAAAGCAGAATTGTTCAAGATTGCTTATTTTTGGATTAGCTCAAGAATGATATCAGATTCAAATACAGGATCCAGATATTGATTGAATGAAATGTCAAAAAGCAAAAAGAAAGCCACTAATCCATCACAATCTGAGTTATAGTCATATCTTGTTTAACGTAGCTGAGAGTCATCTGTTGACCCTAAGCTGTCTAAACTTTGGATATTCTTTTGACAAATCATTCTTAAAAAATTATAAAAATCTCCAAATTATAAGATCCAGAGTTTATTCTTGTTCACAATTAGATTCTGACTATTCTTTTAACATTAGAATAATTGACTTACCACATCATATTGTATCTGATCAACTGATATACTATAAGAAAAGATAAATTTGACTATTGTTGAAGAATCAAAAATTAACTGATCTACAAACAACTGGTACAAGCAGTTGAATCAATATTCATAAGATGCTATACAACTCATAATAACTTTTAAAATAAAGATCTTGATGAAATTATCAAACAGAGACATAATTAATCTCATTTATAAATCAGTGACTGATAATTTCAGATAATAATAAACGAAAAATTACTTTTTTCAATAAATATTTATAATACATAAACTGACACCACAGTATAATATGATATACAAACCTTTGACGTTTTGATAAAACCATAATAAACCATTATCTGATTATTACCATAACCTAGTTATAAAAAGACATGATGATATTGTTAAGATGCTTCTTATTTTGAAATGTCCCTTATATTAACATCCTCATAGGTTTGTTTTGAATTTTTCAGATGGCACTTGGTTTTTTTTTCACCATTTTATGAAAACGTTACAAAGTTAAATCCATCTTCAGATTATTAATTTTCCAAAGAATTATCATCAACAGGAGGATTTAATATAGTCTGAGAAACATTGAGCCAACTGGACTGAGACTTGACTCTGATATCATTTCAATATGCTTCATCCAATAATCAGGACCTCCATATTTCAGTTATTCATTATATTAATAACGACTGACAGTTTAGATCAATTGAATCACATTATCCTGAACCCTCAATATGTTTGTCAAAATAAACTGAGTTTGTCTACTGATTGATTCGAATATTGATAAAAATAATCATAGGAACTTTGATTTTAGCAAGATATTGTATTATTAACTGACAAGGTTAAATATCTATATAATAATAGAAGACTGTCAATGCAGTAATCCATGTTTTTTTGAATTATTATATACGATTAGTTGTAATAAGATATAATTATATTCTCTCTTTGTAATGATACAAAAAAAAAAAATATTCTTCCTATTTCAGTTTAATTTTAATTTGTTAAAACACATCATTGATCGACTATTTGTTTTCTTTCTTTGTCTACAACAACTTTTCTTTTTCTAATATATAGTATATTCTTTCAACTATCACATTAAAAAAAATAAATATGAACTTGATCTAATATTTGTTAAAGATTAAGAAGAAATTGAAGAATCACTTACTAAAATAAAAAATAAAAAAATAGATCAATTGATAATGTTGAGTTCAAACTCAAGATAAAAGGACTATTTCATGATTATTCAGTTCTAGCTCAGAAGACGGAAGCAGACTATGATCACAAAATGCAGGGACCAATCAAAGGATAATTTGTAATGGACTCATCTCTATGAACTGATCCATGGAGAGAATCAAGTCTCAAATCATTAAAGAACCCAGATACAGATCCAGGATATTTATAGGAGCAAAATAATGAACCCTTATACACACCAAGTGATAATCAATTAACAAACACAAGATAGATATTATTTTTCATCATAAAGCATCACCAATTTCTGATTGAGGAATCCACTTGTTGAAACCAACCCTGAGAGAGATGTATATTCTGAGCTTAGGCCAACTAGATATACAACAATCACAAAAAATATTATTCACTCAAGTAAACATCCTCATTTTAAACAACTTCAGTCTCAGCCTCCTCATTCCCAAATGCAGCATTTACAAAGCTGAACTCCAATTGGTGCCACATAACAAAAAGACTCTAGAATAAATATTATGCAATTATTTTTCATCTGAGTTCTGTTTTAAATCACAATCGATATGATAGTCAAGTTCCTCACCATGATTGAATTATCAATATTGATCCACCTAATACAGGTTGAACTCAAGATTTGTTGATCACTTGATCAATCCCTCAGTGTTCCCCACACCTGAACTCAAAAGTTACATATCCACACCAAATCAACCAATTGAGAAGTACTATGGGTATGATCAAGATTTTTCTGGATTTATATTTAAACAATCAACAGGCATTAGGAGAAGAAGCTAGCGTGTTACATAAGATTCCTATAGTAGAATCCAAACATCACTGATTCTTTTAATGAACAACCTGCATATATAATTGATTATGAATAATGATGAAATCTGTTGGTGTTTTGATTTGGGATTACAAGACCTAGACTTGGATTTCAAAAACTAAAATTAAGTTTCTTTCTTTGATTTTAGAAGTTTTCAAAAAATCACTCCCACAAATATATAATTAAATATTTTTCCACTTTTCCATCACACACTCTCACTAGATACATTAATAAATATGATATTTTAGTCTCACGCTTTCATTTATTTCATCAATTGTCATACATTTTTTCTCACTTCTTATAACCCCATTAAAACACATCAACCTTCAACATGGACCAATACACACAGTATCACATACTTCAGAAAAGATCAATTTCACATAAAGTTAAATCTCACCCATTAGTGTCTCAAAATGTAAACACAATATCATTCCAAATCAACCTAATGACTGACTATTATTATATCTGCAGATGAACCACAACTATATTCCAAACCGTGAATTAGAATATGTTTGCTTTTAGAAACGCGTTAGTTGTCAGCCATGCTTCTGATTACTTTGTACATAATAAGTACAAAAATACACACAGAACTATTGTATCCATTTGTTTCTGCTCATCATGAATTAGGTATGGAATTAAGAAGGTTAAATTAGGCAATTTATTACAATTTATTTTGATTCAGTTTCTACCAATAATATTGTAGAGACTTAAGCTTTCTGTAGCTTCAAGGTTGTATTGTCCAAAAGAAGTAACGCAATAGTTATATGATGTGAATTAGCCAAGGCTAACTTTGGGAGACAATGCAACTATCTTGTGGAAGCTTTTAGCTTTTGCTGCTGAACCATCAAGTATTGCAGCAAGTTCACTAATCAGAAGTTTAGATCCTAAAAAATCAGAGAAACACTGCCAATTATTAATATACAATTTGTGCATATGAAGACAACACCAGATTTTAATTGTCCTTATAGTCATACAGAGAGAGAGAGAGAGAGAGAATGTGAAAACCAAAGTGTAAAGATTCTTAATAAACCACAGTAAAAATGATAAACAATCTAGAAAAAGAGAAGATTTGCCAATTGGTAAATAGAGCATATATTTTGCAAATAATTTGAGCTACAACTTTATGAAAAAAGGACTAAATACAATCATAGTTTGTAGTACAATTATGCAAAGAATCAGAAAGCATTCAAGCACTTATTTGTTGTAGAAATTGATGCATAAGTGATGAAGGAGGAATACATACCAGAGAAAACAACAACTTCGAGAAACTCTGGCGCCTGCAGAAAGATCTCAAGGTATTTTAGCTGTGAAAAGCAACCCATACATTCGCCAGAAGGGAATTGGCAGACATTTTTGTCCCAAATAGTACTGTATTTCAGACTCTTTCAATGAATTTGAATGATTCAAATTATCTTTCCTGTGAATTATGGACTTTAGCTGACATTAGCATGTGTACCTCCATACACTGTCAACAATTTCCACTCTTTTCGCAAGCAAATAACAGGACCAGCATCCAGTTTTCGTACTGTGTGTGTGTATGATAATGAAAACCCTGTTTCTCTCACCATCCCTATTGAAGTTCAACTATTCATTATGCAGTTGAAATAAATTCAGCAAGGGTAAAATAGTCCAGTAAAGGTGTAATATTATGGGATCTGCAAAGCCCTCTGAATGGGTATGTCTCCATGATATAAAGGAAGCCAAAACTAGGGATGTATATTGACTGTCCTTTTACAAGAATGGATTCAGTCTGAGAGCTAGATGTCAGCCTCTGTGATAAAAACATAACACTATAATAACATGAATCAAATAAGTTCTATAAGAACATAAGGCGATAAATTCTACAGGTCACAACAATTGAATACAATCTAGAAGGCAAGCGTAAAATGGCATGAAAGAGGTCTTTCTGAAAACCAAAAATTTCTTGATTACGAAATATGCTATAGGGATCAGAGACTCCAGAAATGAGAAGTCAACATCTGAACTTAAAAATATTTTATCCACCTAGAAAGTTATTACATCAAGTTTTCAATTTATAATCATCATAGTTCCTCAAATTATATATCTCTAGAAGCTAATGTGTATGGAAGAACGCCAGATAATATGTTCTTCTACATACTTTTTGGGGAATGTAATTTTGAACACAAGACACACATTGTAATAATGTGCTTCAGTGATATTAAAGAAGCTATCAGCAGAAAGATAACCTTGAGATCATTCTCTTGATTTATATATACAGTGCTTTGGTAATAATATTCATGGACAAGAAATATAATCAATTAGACAAACAATAGCATCACAGTAACAATTCTGGCCCGGCAAGTATAACGACAGTATAGAATCTCTTTTGACTCAACCTATATAGTCGGAATCTAGAATTTTGTAGATATTCCAAGGCAGTAATGTGGTTCAGTATTCCAGAGCCTTAAAGCCGCAAAGAAAAGATTCCTTGCATGAGATGGTGGCACAAATATATAAAACCTTTTTCATCCACAGAAGTAATAGAATCAAGAATCCAAAAGAAATTTCTACTTCCAGCAGTACACAACAGTACTCAAATTTTATGTAATACTTAAAAACACACAGAACATGAAAATGGATTCCAATTTTCACCCTCCTGTTGCTACTGAAGAACAATCGACATGAAGAATCCAAATTTATGTACACTAAAGGAATACGGATCAAATTTTAAGAAATGAAATGTTGCGGTAATAAAGCACTCTAAAGTGAAACCAAAATACTTGGAGGATATAATTTACTCCTCACCAGCCATTGGTGTGAAGATAAGATCAGATGGGAAGCCTTTATCTAGAGCAGCATGTTGAGCAACAGGAGAAGGAATCACCTTCCCCATCTCTTCCAGAAGGTGGTTGGGTGACAATTGCTGCAATCTGTATCATATAAAATTCTAGTCGATGAATATTATCAAGTATATCAATACTCTATTAAATGAGCTATGATCAACCAATAGTGAAGGCCAATTTGATTAAGCATTTCACACCTTAACAGGAAAGGTGCAGGTATATTAAGAATCAAAAAGTATTATACTGCTCAACAAATAAAACATATAGGTAAATAAATTACATCAGTTTTACTGCTGGGCCAAATGAGCAGAAAACAGCAGAGAATAAAAGAAAATACATTTCTTCTTAGTTACATTTTTCAGATACCTGATGGGGCCATCTAAATCTAACAATGAAATATACCTGAAAATACATGATTTCTCAGGAAACATCACTCTTTTTCTCAACCAAATTATATAGTTAAGCCCGAGAAATACCCAGTTGGAAAGATACATCCTATCAATTAAGAGCAAAGAGAATGGGGCGAAGGAATGCATATACTTTAACAAGTAATATATGAAAATATAACTGGACAGCACCTCAAATAAGGGTCTGGGGCAGATGAGGTACTGAATAGGCATCAAGAGCAGAAGTTGAGACCTGCATTCACCAGCATTCGTATCATCAACTATAATTATGTTTATTTACTTTGTATCTAAGCAAATGCCGAGAGGAAAGAGAGAGAGAGATGCTGCACGAGGGGAGCGAGAAAACGAGATTAAGCCTTGTGCGAAGACGATGAGGAGGGAGAAGGGCGGCGCTGCAGTAGGAACGCCGGAGCAGCATCAAAGGAAGAAGACGATGTCTGTATCACTACCTCCAGTAAATTTGGGGATAAATTTGATAAAGTAATTATCAATAAAAATACATTTCATATGTAAATTGATTTCACATAAATGCAGTTAATGAGAAAGAAGCCATTGTACATCAATGGGCAGGCGTATGTTAGACTATTGCACCCACATGTATCATACCGGTTTTGTAGGTACAAGCGGATTCCATAAGACCAAATGTGAGAACACCAAATAATTCCATCTCTTTGAATTCACACATACCACACATGATCCGGCCATGTATAGAAGCTATCGGAACAGTGACAGTTATTCCGATGGGGTGTTAAAATGAGAAAAGACAAGAAAAAGTGGTTCAGAAGGGAAAGATATCTATGAAATAGTGGTGGAGTCCGACGAGTCTTTTTTCGATAAGTTGTGTTTTTTCATTAGGGAATTATTTAATTTAATTATCCTAATCTATTCTATTTAATATTTAAATACAATTTATTTCTAACAATTATATCAATATTTAATTAATCCTATATTAATCTTAAATAATAATTTAACAAACAAAATCACGATATAAACAGCTCACATAAATCCCAAGACGCGAATTACTTCGGCTTACGGAACTAACCTCTTCTGAAAGACAATCTCCGTTGAGGAAGATGGATCCTGCTCACACTAACACACCAAAAGACCTTTCTCGGCATTCTCCCTGCATCCCTGTTCTGCTACAACAACCGGCAGTGAACTCACAACAATTTGCAGTAACAAAGGAAAAAAATAAATTACGCTGCACTACCTTACATGATTTCTAATTTTTCCAAATACGGAATCAAGACTTGGAATGAAAAAAAATCATCCCCTCATTTATATTGAAGGGTTGCACGCATTTTTGTATATATCAAGGACGGGCAAATCTTTTTCGATTCTCAAAGAAATCTTCGAATATATCTTATATACTTTTCCATATTTAAAATATTTCATAAAAAATCCCACCTCCTTATATTCTTTCCTGCATGGATTTTCAAATATGAGGAGTAGGAATCCAAGATTTGGATATTCTCGAATTTATTGCATATTTCAGATTTTTTAATAATACATATCTTCATAATATTTTGAAAACAAGAAATATTTCCTAACCTTATTTTCTTGATTAAAATAACATTTAACAATAACTGCTCGAGATTAATTTAACGAGATAATCTCAGATTCTACATTTATCTACATTTATAAATAAAATTCAAAGAAAATCTTTTCCTCTTTTTTATTTATTACATTTTTGAAATTTTTGCAGAAAAATAAAAAGTAACCATATAATTTATTTTATTTTAAACACCTTTTCAATATATCGACATTATGTGTTTGTGCTACTTGAGTGGCTCTAGAGAATTCAAGATCGATCTTCTAATTGACTTTTGAATATTTAATATTGAGCCATAATATTATTCAGTTCCCCCATAAAATATTAATTAATCTCACTACATACACATTTGAGACTATCCATAACTCATAATAACAAGCATTACTACTTCCTATTTCTCGGTTTAAGATTATCCACCCCTATTAATTACTTGAAGCCATCAAATTAACTTCAATTATCTTCGTCTTCAACGAATCCGCTCAACATTATTATCCATACCTCTAACACCATTCCACTCTGCATTTAGTATGATGAAGCATTTAACCTCACAAACGAATGTGACTTTCAGACACGGTATTCTTCAGACAATCTAGTAATCAAAAGATGTGACCAATAATATTCTGCAAGATATAATATTGAATCTCTATTGATTTTATATACCCGGCCATAAGTCAAAAACAATACCATTAACCACACATTTATCCTATTTGGCGCGGGACGAAGATTAAGAATAACGAACTAACGAGGTCTAATTTTTTCCTAATTCAGCCGGCACTTATCCTCTCAGATCCTATCTGCACATCGGCATCTGGTTGTCAAGATAAGTCAGCCTCGAGTTTTACACATCAACCTTTTCGACGATGGATTGCCTCACTTCCATCTAGTCACAATGAATGCATTTCTTTTAGCCATATGTGCTGATTATTACTTGAATCTTCATGATCCGTATCACTAAATTAACTACAACAAAAACACGCATCACATTAACAATTGGCGCAGAATAGTGTAAATATCGATATTTAAAGCATCAAGATAAATAATAATTTATTTCAAAGAATAAGACAAGAATCTGGGCTTTAGTTATACAAAGTAAAACATACTTTCTAAAGATATAACCCCAACAATCTCCCACTTATACCTTAAAAAGTCCTTAAGTATACACAAATATATCTCGTAGAAGTCTTAACACGTGACATCACACCACACGAATCCCTAATAATATCATCCACTTATACTAAAGCAGATCGGGCAAATCTGCCTTGCCACACCATTCTTCCGCTAATGCTCTCTCGATCACTGTGATTCAGAGGCGGCACTTTTGTGAATGGATCTCACAGGCCGGTTTTCCGACGATCTTTGTCACTTATCTTCTAACGATTGATAAGATGGTATTTCTTCAATGTGGCTTGCCGTCTTGCGGCTCTGTCTTTGAATTTGCGGTAACGTCCTGATTATCGCCAAAGAAGGATCACGGGCAATTTAAATACATCCAAGTCCATAGGAAGTCTTCAGCTAAACCATTTCTTTTCACCGCCTCGCAAAGCAGCCTACGTATTCGGCTTTTCCTCTATGGTGAATCGGGCGATATCGCCGCTTAACGCTTTCCGTATGTCACGCTCCCCATCACATTACCGAGGCAGATTTTCGAAAATCTAAGTCTGATTGGAAACCGGAACCGTAAATCAATGATTGAATCGCCCCGATCGATAAATCAAGAATATTCTATCCTTCAGTTCTTTTTTCGACATCGTAATATTTAACTCGCCAGACAATGCGTTTTTTTTTTCCTGATTACTTTTGATATCTCGCCACCATGCCAACCCGCAGCCAGAGCATCCTGGCCCGCAAGTACAACATTGGCATACATAAAGTGCTTCCGGATCAAGCATAGTTAATGTCTTTCATGTCATCTACTTTTCAGGTTCAGGGCACATTTCTCGATAGATGGATATGCCCGAAAGGCACGGGTTTTCTCGAGTCCGTGATGTCAAACGCTTCAAGATGTTGTTCATATACGGTCATAAGCCTATCATCATTTTCTTTGCGCATCTCGAGTGATCTTGATCCCAAGAACGTACGCTTCCCCTAAGTCCTGGTATCAAACTGCTTTTGAAAGTTACCACGGCCTCCATTAAAGATCTTTACATCGCCACCGGCGAGCGTAATGTCGCCACGATATAGCGTGGCTAAGAATACCAATGCAGCTCGACAGCTTTCAGGTTACGCTTATTCATTTTGATCAAACGTATAAGACTTATTACACTGATTGAAAACATTGGTTCCAAGCCCTGATGTTTGTTCGAGTCCATAAACGGATTTCGATGGTAAACTGTGTTCTGGCTTTTCAATGAAGCTCAAGGTTGTGACATGATTTCTCTTCAAGACTTCCGCTAAGGAAAAAGTTGTATCTTGACATCCATTTACGATTAAAGTTTAGATGCGTAGAACAATTCCATAAAGAGAATTTTATGGACTTGAGTATTGTTGCTGTGAAAAGGTTTCTATAACATCCCCCTCTTCGAAAGTATACAACTTTTCGCCACATAAGCTCTCTGGCCAAGGTTTGCACCTTCCCCTGGCCCTTCTTTTTCCCCTTCAGACATAACGTATCGCAGCCCAATGAGTTTGACTCTCATTATGGTTCACTCAGCCCCACACTGTTATGATCCATGTAACCCATTTCTGCCTCTATTACTTTTTTTACACAAGAAATTGATCCTTGTCTTTGATCGTGATCATCAACGTAGTCCATGGGTCTCATTCATCTTCTGGACTGACTGCAAGTCCGAGGACTTCCTATCCCCATGAATCTCTTGGTTGTCTCACAAACCCTCTCCCACCACGAGGTTCCGCCAAAAGGTGTCGCTTGCATATAATTGCATACTGCAATTTGTGTTAGCCCTCAATCTCATTTATGTAACCACTTCAGATTTCTTTTCGTTCATATACTTTCTTCCAAAAATTTAAAGTGGTGCTATACCACCTTTTTGATCCTCGTGACCATAGAACATACACCCTTTAATTCCTCAGTGGGCACCCTATAAACAACCTTAATTCTGACGAGATCCAATTTTCGCTTCACACGAGGCTGGACACCCCAAATTCTCAAGTGTGTCTCAAATCGGCTTGTGTCCGGTCCATAATTCCTTTTGGAGTTTTAGAACCGACTTGATGACACTAAGTTCGTATTATAAGCCATAGCGTAGTGCATGACCCCTTTAATCTATTTCCGAGTAGAGATCCGCAGTAACCTTCATCCATTTCTAAAAGAGTTCTTTCATTCGCAAACCCTGCTTTTGTTGAGGATTCCTGCATGAATGATACAATCCTTCATCTCATAAGTAGTTCAAAAACTCATCACGAGGTATCAGCCCACGCATCGATCAGAGAAACTTGATGTTTTCCATGACTCTCGCTGAAAGCCCTAAATTCTTCGACTTTGTCAAAGGTCTCAAATTTATGCTTCCTATAAGGAAAAATATGCACATTTGAGTAATCATCAATGAAGGTGGACGTAAATACCATAACCTCCTCTGCTTTGATCGACATCGACCACATACACGCTCCTGCGGTGAACGATTTCAATAATTTCAGTTCTATTCTCGCTTCAATTATCGCCCTGACTGCTTTTACCTCCAAACATGATCTGCAAGTTGATTGGTTCAACCTGAGAGACTCCAACGAACCATCTTCACCAACCTTGAACTTTTTCGATTAATACATGTCCCAACTAAGACGCTTACGAAGTCTCGCTCACGCCCCGATGAACGCTTTTTATCTAGAAGGTTGATGTGTTATAGGATGACGGAGGGTGCAGCACGCTGAATGGCGAGATTGTTCAATGAACGTCTGGCGACAAGAGCAAATTTATCATAAAGAAACGGTGAACAACTTTGTCAAAAGTAAACCGAATATCCATCACAAGGCAGAGTTTATAAACTCCAATTAAAATTTTCTAAACTAGGAACGAAAAAACATCTCTAAATTAAAAACTCCCGCTTCGTAAAAGACATGCACTCACCGCTCACCGCCACTCGGTAGAGATTGCTCAAAGGTGGACGAGGTGATTCTACCTACCTGTTGTTTCGTCCGCCGAACCTCGTAGAAGTGAGAAAACAACATGATCGCCGATCCTGGGATTCACCAACGGTGATGCATAACGCCGCAGCAACAAGTTTCCTTGGAATAACTAGTGCGGAGAATTACCTTTTCTTTTTTCATTCCTTTTTGGTTTGGGAACAAGACCGTCTTCCAATGTCCTTTTTCACCTTAAAGTAAACATATTTTCCTTGGTACCTCGGTTAATTCATCCAAATTTAGGTCATTTTTCTCTCACTTTTTCGTAATTGCCTGCTGGATCCCACCACTTTCTTTTCTTGAATCTTGCCTACCAACGACTTCCAGATTTTGAGAAAAGACTTTGCTACTAATGCTTCTCTCGCTTTTCTTTCCCAAATTTATTTTTCCAAGGCTTTGGCAGAGTTTCCTATAGTAAACATGTGATCACTCATCACAAAACTACACAAAGAAACCCATCGGGCTAACTTCCCTGAAGAGTTAGCAAAGAAATTCGATTTGAGCCTCACATCACATCACTTTCCTTTGAAATTTAGATAAGCAAGGCTTGTTAAAATGACGCTTTTACTCGAGAACATGCTCTTTACGTGTCTTCAAAATGTATTTTTATAACATTGCCGCTATTTTGAACCGGTTGGACATATGCGCTTTTTTATAAAAAATATTAAGACTTCAGATAATTTCCGCAAAGCAGACTCAACATCTTCATGAATGTATCTCAAATCATCGATGCCAAAGGAAATCAAGATTATATCGCTTTACAGTCCGTTAGCCCGCCTCCCAACATTATATAAGGTCTTTCGATTCATGATCCCTCATGACGGCTCGAGTACATCAAGAACCCAATAATATGATATATGATAATGTCTATATTTCGCTTCCAAATAAATATAGTTATCACCGTAGGGGTATTCTTTGAGAGTATAAAGGCAACACAAGGTTAAGTATATGTCAACTGAATAAATAACGAAGACATATCACAAGGTTCGACTATGTATCATATTAAAATTCCCCAAAAAAAAATATGAAATAGGCGCATCGCCTAACATCTCAAAATGGGGCTTTTAAATAAGTTCTAATAAAAATAAATATTATTCAAACATTATCTGCTGAAAGGTAAACAAAACAATTTCAAACTTTAATATCCAGATTAATAATTGCTCTCATCAATTCAATATAAAATTGACAGGACTCTGTGGAAGTATATATGCATATCAATTTTATACCTATGCACAAATCCATGATTAGATACAAAATTATTAATTTTGTCAATCTAGCCTCATGTGAGGAATACCACTAATAACCCACAATCATCCTTTTTCTTTAATTTATTCATGGGAATCTATCTTTCGTCATTCCAGAATTCTCCAAAGAATCAAGAAGGTAATAAATAAATCAGGAGGTCAGACTGTTCAATTTTATTATCCGGAATAAAATTGTCAATTAATCGATTAAACATACTTTGTACCTTTTCAAGGTGAGATTTTCCAAAAACATATTCTCACGACGATATTTAAACACACTGAAGTTGCTACAAAATAATGAAATAAACACATTGGACACATATATATCCAATTGTCACTATGACCTTCTTTTGGTCATGTCTGGATCTCGAGAAATTGTCTTAATAAATTTTCCACTTATCTGCCTTAAAAGTCTCTACTTGTCCTCATTTTAAAAAAATGTCTGCTTGATCACATTCTCCTCATGGCCTGAGTGGCACCTCAGACTCATTGGTGGTCAAATGATTGGCGCCAGAAGGCCACATGCCAAGATAAGCGCCCCATGACAATAGTTGCTCGAGACTTCTACAGGTCATTACAAAGGCCACCCATGCCAGATCCCTACTGAAGATCGCTTGCCTCAAGGTGATTAAGCAGCCTCGGCTCATGATCTCGGCCGGGCGTGATCCGTCACCACAAGATTGAGGTATAGCCTCAAGGCCAGTAGCCAAATGATCTCACAAGACTCGGCTTCACGCCTTTCAACGCCTGTAGGCATTCAAGGTGTTCATATACACAGGTTTCCTTGGCACAAGCAAGCTAATGAGGATGCCGCCGCACCTGGATTATCACGTTTTTAATTTTTTTTTCGTTTCATCTTCCAAAGCCGATCCTAAGAGAAGTTTATTTAAAAATAAAAATAAACTCTAGATTCCTACTATAGTTTATTATATTATCATCAAATCAAATAAAATCCTAATTCCATATCATGAATTTTCATTTAGGCAAAACAAATTAACGAATCAATTGAAAAACTACACGAGAAGTAGATGCATAAATATAAAATATCTATCAAATACCATGAAAAATTCGAATATCTCGCAAAATTTTTTAGTAATTCTACAACCAATTTCAAATTTAATTTAAAACTAATTAAATTGCTAATTAAAATTCAGAGTCTTAAACCGAGGCTTTGATAATTAAATATAACTAATTGTCCTGATCTATTCGGGGATGCATTATTCAAATACAAATTTAATTCTAACAATTACTAAATATTTAATTAATCCTATACATTCAAATAATAATTCAACAACAAATCACGCATATAATCAATACATAAATCCCACGTGACACGACCATTACCAAGCCGTGAACTAACCTCTTGGAGCGACAACCGGCTGGTACATTGATCCCGCTAAAAACACACCAAAAGACCTTCTCAAGTATTCCCTTATCCTTTGTTCAACAATCCGTGGTAGAACTCGCGAATAATTTCTAATGTGTTGAAAAAAATAAAAATTACGTCAGACCACCATGATTTCTTTTCTAATTTTCCAACACACATCGGATGAAAAAATCATCCCTATTTATAATAGCGGGTTGATCGTATTTTGAAAGCGTAGAATAAAGGATGAAAAATTCCTTTTTTCGGATTCCCATAGAAATCTTAATACTAGTCTCATATATTCTTTTTCCATATTTAAAATATTCCATAAAAAATTCCACCTCCTTATACTACGGATATTCGAAAAATACGAGAGCAGAATCCAGATTCGATCTTTCTTAAATTTATATATGCGAGATATTCTTTTGTATTTCAATAATACATATCTTCATATTTTTCAAGAAAATCGCTAGTAACTCTTTTCCTCCTGACATTTTTCTTGATTTTCTAAAATATGCGTTTAACAATAAATCTCGGTTGAATTTAATAGACAATCTTGTATTCCGTTAGTTAAATTTTTCTACATCCTTATAACAAAATTCAAAAGAAAAATATTTCTCCTCTTTGTTTATAATTTCAAATTTTATAAAAAATATAAACCATAATTTATTTTATTTTAAACACCTTTTCGCTTATTTGGACATTACGCTGTGTTACTTGAGGCTCTTTAGAGAATTAATATTTCGACCTTCTCTAAATTCCGACTAATATCTAATATTTGCTCACAATATTATTTACTTTTCTCATAAATATTAATTAATCCCACTACATAGTCTATCAGACTATCCATCTTAACCCATATTATCGCATTATGGCTCCTCATTATTATTTCCCGCGGTTTAAGATTATCCAAAATTTCATTAATTAATGAATGATCAAATTTTCCTTTTTCCTTAATTTAATATCTCGTCAAGGAACAACAACATTATTATCCATAATTTAAATCAATTCTACTGCAAGATTTGGTATGATAATCTTATGAACCTCCTGTGCAAATCGAACAAGCGACTTGCACACGAGTATCTTCAGATAAATTTAATCGTACGCGATCAACACACGTTTTCAAGATATAAAAAGATTGAATCTCATCGATTCTCTGCAATTCACATAAGTCAAAGCAATAATTATTACTAACCAATACACGCATCCTATTTAAGTGACGCAGATTAAGAAATAACCATCGGCGCTCTAATTCTTCCTAATTAGTCATTGTCAAGAATCTTATCCTCCTGAGGAATCATTCAAAGGCATCACTATGCACTAGCAGAATCTCTGGGTCAAGACAAGCCAATCAGTCTTACACTTCAACTCTTTTCACTTATACTACTTCCATCTATATCGCGGAACAACGCACTTTAGTTACAATCATATTCTAATCTTCAGATCCGGCATTTAAATTAACTACAATGTAACATCGGATCACATGAAAATACCATGCAAAGAAATATATGTAACATTCAATGATATTTAAAGTATCAAGGATAAATAATTTATTTCAAGAATAAGACAGAATTGGCCATATATGTAAAGTAAAAAGCATACTTTCTAGTATAACCCTGTAATGGTGAATGGTTGTAGAGCAAGATTCTCGGTCGATCCGCTACAGGAGGGTGGTATCGCTGATGGAGTAGTTTCTTCGCTATTCCGAGTTGTCTTACAGCATGAGTTGCTGCGAGGCGTGATGTTTGAAAATGAGTTGGTGTGTATTCTACTAGGGTCGAGAGTTTAATACTACGAATTTTTTTGAATTTAGATCTTTAGGGCGCTAATTTACGGCATACAAAGTTGAAGTCGACAAGGCAGTATTCTGTTGTGGCAGGTTCATAAACGAAGTCCTTCGACCAAAGAAAATGTAATACGACACATCGGGAAAGCTTCACCGAGATGATGAGATGCCATTTTCTATGGGGGGAAGTCGAGGTGGAAGGTGATCTCGCCT